>KV751345.1:1400811-1415338 GCA_001698575.1 Mola mola
ATTTTATTTGTCTTCTAATCTCCTCTTGTGACAGAGAGACATCCTCAGGCATGCTTGCATCCCTCCCAGGCCTTCTGGCGATAGAGCAATGTCAAATAAAAGTGTCTCGGAGTGTGTTTGTTGACGACATTGTTCTAGATTCCCAGTGGAATAACATTGGGAATTTCTACCCCCTCGCGCTGAAATCGTATGCAGTTAATCCGTTATAGGAATTACTGAGTCAGACATTTTAGAAGCCAGGAAAAGGATATCTCAAGTACTGTGCTGAACGCAATCACCATGGTGACACCCCCGAGGAGAAGGCCATGTGACACCCACCCAGGCATCTGATCTGCCACAAGTGCCTATGGTATCATTAAGTCTTAGCATAGGGTCTAAGGTCACACCGTAGTGGCAGCAGATGCAGATCAGGTTAGAGAAAAAAAAATCTGAAAAAAATCTTACCTTACAGATTTTTATTTATTTCATGGGTGCCTAAAATTTGCATAAAACGCTTAACGTGTATGGTATCAAAAGTCCTCGAAATATGCTTTGATAGCACGCAAAAATGTCTTGACACTGCTCTGTTATTCATATGCTGTGAGAAAAGGCTGCAGACCCAGGCCATTCTTCAGGTATCAAACTATCAAAAAGCAAGGCCACCGCAAACAACAGGAAGATTCATACTGTCATGAATGTGAATGTCTGGGAAAAATGTACAAAAATCCACCCGGCGTAGTCTACTGAGAGACCGACACTGCCATTTATATTATGTTTTTTTTAAAAAAAATGAACATATCTGAACCATCGCCAGCACAATATTTTGGCATCTTCTAGTTTGGAAATTTTCTGTAAAATTCTAAAAAAAAAAAAGTAAGTGTTTGTGTCCAGTGCTCTCAGTCCCTGCTGACTCAGTGTGTTTACATGCAGCATTCCAGACTTTCCGGTACTGTTCCTGTCACATCCGATCGTTCCCATGTCCCCCTTCCTTTACAATTCCCTCTCTTCACTGTCTCTCCCTACTTCTATATTCATTCCCTTTCTTATCTGGACATTTTTAACTCCCGTGTCTCTCTCTGGTGTCTGGTGTTGGTTCTGAAACTTTTTAATTGCTCTGTTGGAGCATGGTATCATGCAGCCCTTGTCTTCTACTCCTGCTCATTATTATCGTGAAGTCATCACAGAAGAGCTATCAAAAGCATTCTCGATGAAAACATGCACCACATATTCCACTGCTACGTCGAAACTGAAACTAGCAAGATGTGGAACGCACAAATTCTATTTCATCCATCCAGTGCAAATTTTGTGAAGTGGTAATCTTAGCTGCACTCATTTTTCTTTGCTTTGCACACGTCCCATTAGGACAGTCCAGTTCCAGAAAGGGGCATATTTGCAATTTTTGATATATCATTAGCCACCAACTGTGTTTGGTGCCATTTAACAATTCTAAGATTGCTAATCATAGTTTTCTCATCATGCAACGAGAATTTGTTGAGAATAAAAAATGAGTAAAGACCAGTTTTCCAGCAGTACTGTGGTTAGTTAGCATGCAGCAGCTATCTGCGATCGGCGCATTAGTCTACCAGGAGCCAACTTTACAGCTACGACACTGTCAATTCGACTCAGTTAAAACAGTGAAATGGAAGAGGAGTGAGAGAACGGGGAGACAGAAGAAAGACAGAGCAAAATCTTAAGTTTTTCTATTAATTTATTTATTTTGGAGAAGAGGAATAGAGGAACGTGGCGCAGCGATAGCCCTAAGAGAGAGATGAGCTGAAACAGAAACAGATAGACAGATGTAAAGCAGAGAATAGGAAAGGACAGCAGAATCCTCAGGAGAAAGTCAACGCAGACGGCCGGGGGGCTCTCAGATAGACGAGGATAAAAAGAAGGAGACAGTCAGGGAAGATGGACGGAGAAGATAGATGGTTCTCTGCAGAGTTGCACTGTGTGCTGGGTAATGGGAGGTCACTGAAGGGGACTAATCTCGACTGATGCCGCAGCGTTGAAGCAGTGGAATGTTAATGGACTATTCGTGTTGGTGTGCGTTTGTTTGCACGACTTAACGCGCGCATGTGTGTGAAAAGATAACATGTTTGCATTTGAAGGTGCCACGTTTCGCCTCCTGCAGCCCCTTCGTGCTCGCACGCAAACAAACACATAACCCGTTTCATCAGAGCCTCACGCCCTGCAGGACTGAGTCACTCGTCTGCTGCATAACTGAGAACAATATTCATCTGTTGTGTCTGAGAACACTGTCTGGCTGTTTCTGTGTCCCTGGTTTGTTTTATCTTCATCTGTTTTGTACATCAACCCGAACAAGGTCGGATTTCTTGAGTTCCAGGCCCTTGAAACACGTCCAAATCGCCAACATGCCAACGCTGCCTGGTCAGCTCACACCCAGGGCTCTGGTTTCACATCAGTAAAGTCCAGTGATGCCCTGTTGCCTCTGCCACACACCAACAGGCCAGGCTGGGTGTGGCGATCCTGATGTGGTTTTGTTATGAAGGCTCTCCCCTGTTACCTAGAGTGGGTAAACCTTGACACCGGACACCCTGGTAATGAGCTGTAATCCAAATCAGATGAAAGTGTTTTTGGGAACAATGTTGACTAGAAGCTTAATTGATGGCTATTTTTGTTTATTTTGATAGGTAGATGGTGCTACTGTGTGACGTGTGTTTTTGTGTCTGTGTAGAAAAGATGCTTATTAAACATGTTATATAGAGCAGCACGTGTGTCCATTTGCGTCTATATTAGAGCCCGACCGATATGACATTTTTGGAGCCGGTACAGATATCAGGGAATTAAATAGTTAGCCTACCTGATGCACACAAATTTTTCACAATGATCCCTCAGGTTATCAGATACTGTATATGCCTCCGAAGCAGAATATTTCACAGATTAATTAATACATTTTTACTAATTAAGTGACAGCTGTGCACTGAAACAGTAATTTTCACTGGAAATTTAATATGAAACCACATCTGTTTCTGCAACTTGATATTGACTGTTATCAGTAACATATAAACTCATGCATATATACGTGTGATAGGCCCATGTTGGCCAATAATATCGACCAAAGTGATGTATCGTTCGGGCTGTAGTCTATTCCCAAAGGGGCAATGGGAGGGCTTCTTCGCACTTAGGTGTCATAGTCCCACGTGACCTCTGCTGGAATTCAGGGCTTGGTTCGTCTTGTCCCTCCATGTTGGATCTGTGAGTCGGCAGCAGAGAGCGGGCGCTACCGTGTCAACGTCGTTCTCTGTCTGTTCACCCATCCATCCTTTTTTCTCATGGAGACGAGCTCAAATCTGACCAGCGGGAAGAAACGGGGTCTGGCTTTGTGGGTGCTCCGCCTGTGCCACAGGGCACTCCGTGACAGGTAGAAAGGGATGGAATAAAGTGCTAAAGGGGTTCTGGACTGACAAGGCTAAGCAGCACGGTTATTGGTTTAACTTTTAATGCTGTATTTTTCAGAATTTTGGTGTGTTTTGTATCAACATTTTATTTAATGAGGTATTCTGCCGAGATTCATGTTGAGGGGCAGAGAGCGAGTGGGAGAAAGAACTAATAGGCTTTTGCATTGGTTGAAAAAAGTTTTTTTCAGGTTAAAAAAAAAAAAGATTTCTATCTTACTTAATTAAACATTTATTAAATATTTCATTTGTTTTTCGTATTTTAGAGCTTGAATGATTAGTAAATAGGTTAATTGAATGATCAGCTAGCATAAAATTATTTAAATTGTGAGGATTTTGCTCTTTTTCTGTTTACTGACACCATATACGTAATATAATTTGATTTTGCTCATGTAAGACACAACACTTAAAAAACATAATTTCAGACTGGGAAAATGCCATGTGGACTTTGGTACTACTGTTGACACTTAGTAAACTAAACTAAATAATTGATGAATTCACAATGTTGTGGTTTTTGGGTTGCTATTGACACGTGACCAAGGATGTGACCCGTGGTCTGAAACCAGCCAAATCATCAGTTCTGTTTGCGTTGCTGCAGCTGATAGAGGTAAAAACAGAAAACAGACATGGACATGTCACAGCAGAGAAGGCACACTGAAGGTTTTTAGTTTTGACCTTTGTGAGGTGAGGTAGGCCTTAACTTTTAACCACATCAAAACTCCAAAAAACAAAGAGGTTTTTGTCGCTTTTTAGGCAACAAGCTAAAATAAACCAGAGGAATTTAATCCTAAGAGACTTGCAATTTTGCAATTATGTCTTTCCCATTGGTCCTTCGCATTGAAACAAA
Organism: Mola mola; assembly: GCA_001698575.1. Lineage (NCBI taxonomy): Eukaryota > Metazoa > Chordata > Actinopteri > Tetraodontiformes > Molidae > Mola > Mola mola. The sequence goes on from KV751345.1 coordinate 1,405,054, forward strand.
GGCAAACTCTTCATTTTCCCTCTTCCTTATATTTACAGGCTTGTGTTTTATCTGTGTGTCATTCTGAGGTGGAGATATATGAAGAGGTCGTTAATGTTGTCATTCTTTGATTGGCAGCCATTAAGCTAAGCCTGATTCAGAAAACTAACAATTATTTTATTTTATTTTCCTTTATTTTACCAGGTAAAATCAATTGAGAACAGTTTCTCGTTTACAATGATGACCTGGCAATGTTGCGTTACTTTTGTGAAAAGTTATTGATACCCCAGGATGGCCTTAATGAAGCCTCTTGGGAATAGGTAGCTGCAGAGGTTACGTGATTTTGCTGTGTTACTTGTAATGACTGTGGGTTTGGGCACACTAAAATATCTACAAATAAGTGAATAAACATTTGTCTTACTGGACTTTCCAACCCAACAAGGCTTTCAGTTACTGCAGGCTGCCCATTTATAGAGCACGGAGAATAAAAGTTTATTTATTAATAAAACCGATTTTAATGTTGCTGGTCTTTTTGGCCATGATCTCAGTTAAATATTCATATAAATACAAATATTTACCAAATAGAGGTATCTCACTGTAAATGTGCGAGAAAATGAAAGGTCATCATTTTCCTTGATATGAGTTACAGAATTTCTTTCTGCATATACTTTTTTTTCCTTAATTTGCATTCATTTTGGATGAAAAAAACAAGGTATCTAGAGAGTGGGCACTGGCATTGAACTTGCTTGGAAGCGAAATTCAAAGAAGATCCTAATTAACGTCTGAGTAGACACCTCTCACTGCAGGGAGTTGCCGCAGCATTATAGTACACTGTTGTTAATGTTGTTGATTGCACTCTCCTAAATCCTTAAAATCACTAAAATCATCACCTTTTTCTCAGAAACGATAGTGATAAGTCTTAAAATGCGCTTGGTTGTGATACTTTCTTCCCTAATGTTTGCTCATTTGTAAAATATTTGTCATATTTTAACTAGTCGATGATGAGTTTAGAATTTGGATTGGGTGAAATTGCGGATGGGGTATCGTCACAGGTGTTATAGTGTGCTTTTATGTGTGCTTGCAGTATGTATGAATTTCACATGCATGCACACAGCTTCTTGTGATGTTGGCACTTGCTGTAGCAAGTGAGTGTAGGCAAATGTAACCTCAACAATAACAGGCTTTGTGGCAGGCTGATGTCATTGGAATGTATAAATACAGAATGCAGTGAATGAATACTCTATAGAAAGTGAAAAGAATGCTGCAAAATAAAAGGAACAGCAGCTACCCATTGGCTCTGAGTGCAAGATATGTCAGATGTTTCCATACTGAACAGAATAAACCATGAGCCATACAGACTAATGGCTTTCTACACAACAGAGCTTAGAAAACCTGTGATTTTCTTGCTGTGCATGTATGGTCTTGTGTGTTTGTTGTGTGCGTAGGAAATAGAAATGTGTTGTCCTACTGGGTCTGCAGCCTTGTCACTTGATGTCCACTGCCTCAAGGTGTTGAGCGTGTGTGTTTTGTGAACACATGCACACGTATGCCACCCCACCAGCCATGTAGAGCAGTGTTTCTGTTTTCCAATGCAAATTTTATTCCAGGCCAACCGGTTTTGTCATGAGGGTTTTTCCATTCAGTGTCAGATGGGCGTCTTGCCTGCTGCAAGTTTATTTTAGCATCGCTTCTTCTGTGTATGTCTGCACGCTGTGGGAGAGATCTGCCTGGATTCTGTTTAATAGCCTTTGCCGCCTGTCATCTTTGCATTTGCCCCTCTATGTACGCGCATACACTGTGCATTGTGTCGACGTAGAGTTCAGTCGATGCAGCGTAGTGGGTGGTCTTGTATCCATCGGCTGCCTGTGGGGAATATCAGCAGCAGTCGATTCGGCCTCCACAGATTAGTGTGGCCTGAACCCTGCGGCACAAAGCAGCAGGAGTATTTATGTTTTCCTGTGTCTATTAGTTAGAGGCAACAGTATTTAGGTTCAACATGGAGAACCTATGCAACCGCATTCTAGTTGTTGTAACCAAATTATGGCTACATTTCAGATTTGAGCCATTTAGCCAGTGCTTTTATCCATATCCATATTGACATGGCTAGTAACGACAGGCTAGTAGTTCATTGCCATTGAGGAAACCCACATTTTTTGATCAAAAGGCAAGGATTCATTAAGTTGCTTTGTTGATATTTTGTACTTTCTTAGAGCTATCTGGTGTATCTTTATTTGAAATTCAATTGTTGCAGCTGGCAAGCTGAATTTCAACATTAAGAATTACATCAAAACTAGTAAATAACTTTTGGCAACTGCAGCTGTTAAAATGCCAACTAATTAATAAACAGGACACGTTATTAGCTAGTTTGGTATTGGTTTGTACTGTGAGATGCCGCCGTCTTTATTGGTTTCTAGCTCTAGATAGTTGAGAAAATTGATATGTACCTTCAGTCTCATTACAGATTGTAATTAATCAAAGACCTCTGTACCCTGTTGCTTTGTTCTCATTGATGCGTCAGGTGATAGAAGAGTCATCAGAGGACACCTGCTTGTAGACCGACGAACCAAAAAAATACCATACACAATATTCCAGTGCCACTGCTGCTCTTTTTGTGTTGCACCTGCATTTTAAGAGCTTCTAGTCAAGCTGGACAGTGTTGAAACTTCTGGGGTGCTCATAGGACAGCTGCCTCCACTGCTGCTTGACCTCTCTTGGCAGTTGTAGAAGACAGTATAAATGTGTGGATTAATCGGCTCAATGTTTGTATTTGCTGATATTTTCTAGACTTGGTTGTCTGGCATCTGTGTATTGGCAACAGTAATGGCCAGTAATACTCAGTTATGTCTCATGAATTTTGCACAGGCAAAATACGCTGTCATCAATATGGCTGCAGCTTTGAGGATCATCCCTCACAAAAATAACGTTTTTGCCCTCGTTAACTTGTCCATGTGGTGTTTTGACACACAACATGACTGAAATAAGCAATCGGTGTCATGGCTGAGGATTTCTGCCTTCACTCTGCAACCCGCCAATGACAGTCTTCAACAACAAATTCTGACCACCGCGTCTCCTGGGTCAGGAACCACTGCTGACAATTTGAACAGGTTGGGCTTAATGTTGTGGAAGTTTAGTTCATTTTTCATACAGAGTACTTCTTTATTTCCTCGACACAAGCATGCCGTATCGCTATCGGTTGAATAGTTGCTTTAAGTATCTGCATCTTTAAAAGACAGCAGTACTTCACCTGGTTCTAGGACCTTGCACAGGCATTCACAATATTCGCGGGAGGAATGTTGTAGAATGTTGAAAATGTTGAAAACTCATCAGAGGGAAGGAAATTGTCTTAGTAATTCATGGGATGTTGGGAGCTGACGTTGACTATTATTCATTATGATAAAACGGATGTGATTTGGTTTTTAAAGCAAATACCTTTGTCAGATCTTACAGATGACAGCTTTTTTTTGCCTCGCTCGCCAGGGGTGCTGCTAAGCGGTGAGCTGTCACAAGTGGCTGAGAGATATTATAATTCTGTTCTTCGACATACGTATTCAACGATTGTGATGTGCACTTTACAGATGTGTTAGCATCAGCTAACCTGTGCACGCCAGAGAGAACAGCTCTGTCTGTCTGAACTGGAGTCACTGTTACTTCCTGTGGAGTGCGCCTGCCCCCGTATTCATCCTCGAGGGTAGAGGCTACATTCATCTCTACTAGCGTGACACACACGGATCTCTGAGCAGGCCCGTTGGCATCGGAGTTGGATTGTTTGTTTCTATTGCACTGATAAAGGTGCTTTGCAAAAGCATCCTACAGAACCATAAAAAGTGAAAGTAGAGATTTTGTGGGGGCAGTGCAACTAGTGATGGCACGCTGCATCCTGAAAATAGAGGTGAGATCTTATTTCTCCATCACACAGACTCTGGGAGAGAGGGGAGAATGAGTCAGCTGTCCTGCCGACATGGGCCAAGATGGAGAGATGGTGAAAATGACAGATTAACGATGACTCAATCAGAGGTAGAGACAACACTAGTGGAATAATTAAGCCGAGCTGAAGGAAGCCAACGCTGTGAAACCCACACCTTAATGTCGAAAGTGGAGGATGATGCTCTTGTTGCTAAGGAATACAATACTTGTTAATACCTGTTGATATGAGCCACCTTTAGCCGTAAAAGTCTTGAATTCCAGCGAGTAGCGCTTATTAGAAAACAGAAATGACCTTTTTTATCTATAGAAACTGTAACTAAAAAATAATATGTAATATGATAATAGGTTTAGGATAAGATATTGTATATTTTTGAATTCTGTGTTGTATAGCTTCATGTAGTCTGGAAGAAAACTGACACGGTGATTAAAGTTAAAAGAAGCATTCTGAGCCACATGTTTGCACCAGTGAAGTAAACATGGTTTACTTTGCTTAAATTCCACATACATGAGCATGCTGCTGTAAACGCTCAGTAGAGAAAATACGCTGAAATTAGTCCATCTAGCTGTGTAATCCAATTATTCTTTAAAATTTAAAGTATCATGCACTGTATGTTCACAACAATTTTTTAAGGATTTACATCTTATGAAAATGGGATGGAAAAGATTAACATCTTTGGGCTTTTCTAGGGATTTGTTTAAATTCGGAATTGTTTATCAATGAATTGTGCAGCGACACTATGTTGCTAAGTATGTTGGTCAGGCACTGTGTCATGAGTGTGACCTGTAAATATCAACATTTTTTCCAAAGTATCATAACAACATACCCACTAAGCTTAGACACGTCCAAAAGATGTCAATTAAACATCAAAACGTCTAAATCTCAAAAGGCGTCTACTGGAGAGCCAGAATTAAAGTTTATTGACACCTTTGGTTTAATGTTCACTGCAAACATCAAACATCTTTTAAATATCAGTTACAGAGTAACATTACCACAATATGATTTGGGAGGTGGATGAAGTGGATGCCAGTGATAGGATTTGAACCTGAGTCCTGTGTGTTGTGATGTTTTTGTATATAAGGCATTTACCATGTGAAAAAGACAGTCTGTCCCTTTACAACCTTCATTTATGTGCAAATGATTGAATGTTTGTGATACAGTTAATTTAACAATTTTCAGACTGCTTTAAGTCTTGAACCTGTTTGATGTCTGTTAGGTAACAGGGTCCAGACATTTAGTTTTTCTTGTACAGATCTCTAAAAAATGTCCTAGTCAGATGTTCAGATAATAAACCACTTCTGTAATCATCCAGTAACGTCCCTTATGTTGCACATCCAAATATTGAAATACATTTTTGACTTAAAAGAACCTTGGAAACTAGAAACATGCTGGGTATCAATCTACGGGAACAATAAAATTAGCTGATATGCATCTTTTCATGTTTTGTTTTCATTTGACATTTGAAATTTGACGAGACTCCTGAAGCGGCTCTAACCGGTTTCAAACTAAATATGAATTTAGTTTGAATTTCATAAGACCTTTCACATAATGTGTTTAATCACAAAGCCATTAAGCAGATGACAAGAACATGGAAACAGACTAATACAACAAGTCTAAGTTCATAGTTATCAACAATAGAACAGATCTCGGACATGTAAAAATCTAATACTTACAATAAAAGATCAAAGAATAAATTGGTATAACAGCAACCCTAAAGACCAACTACATGTCACTGACAGGTTGTGGATGATGATGGTAATATTGCAAATGTAAAAAAAGAAAAGGATGTGCTAGAGGAGTCCAAGACAGATGGTCAGATGCCACCACACACACTGTCAACAGCCCAACAACCAGAGCTGCATATCCAGACAACAAATAATCCTGATGACAGCAGGTTCTTGTAACTTTGGACACAGAGCTGAATTTATACCAAAATGAATACTTGAATACTTGAATGAACACTTGAATACTGAATACTTTTTTTAATGCAAATTTAGAAGTTGTTGTACCTCTACATTTGATATTTTCAGTGCTGCCCTGTCACGTGAGCCATTTACAGCAAATGAGCTGTCCGGTACAAAGTCTGGTCCCAAGCAAAAATTTACTGGTAGGAAAATCTTTTTTATTTTATTTTTTTGTGAAGAATCCAGTTGTCAGTGGCGCCTCTATTTCCATCTCCTCCCTGCTGGCTCTGTCAAATAAAATCATTTTGCATATGTTTTCTTGCATATTATTCACTGCAGAGATGAGGAGCTTCTGCTGACTGCATGACAGGACTGGGTTTCAGGTGGAATAAACGGGGTTTGGCTGAGAAAACTTTATTTTATCGTACCATACATGAATAATTGCATGATGAGAGCAAAATGTAATGTTAAGTAGTTCTTCTGTGTACTGAGGTGCTAACTGTGTGCTTAAACGAAACTATATGAGATCCAGACGAACAAGCCTGGCTGAATATCTGACACTTGGGCTACAGATACCATTGATGGGCAGGAGAGTTGAGAGGCTGACACTGTAAACAGTTAGCTTATGTTGTGATCTGTGTGCATCACACTTTAACACTGGAGTTAAAGCGGTGTGGGCATGCCCACGCACATTACAAGACGCGAAGACACATTCTGGAGGCTTTTACGACCACGGTATGCAAGGTTACAGGCTCAAGACTCCTGAAGTGGCTCTGACTGGTTTCAAAAAAGGTGCTCAACCAAGAAAATATATTTAATTTGGAGTGTGAACTCACATTTTAACATGTGTAACGGCAGGAATCCCAGCAACAAACACAAGCACCCAGACACACACCGCTTGTTTTATAGGACCCTAAAAATACCAAAACACGCAGGACGTTATTCATGGCTTCTCCCACACTGTCCTGAGGCAAAGTGATCACACACAATCACACGCTGAACTGTTTACAGTTCCATGCTGCTAACCAGCACAACTCCTACATTATAAGGTATTGATGTGTTCATTGGCTTAACAGTGGCTAAACAAGATGGGCATCTTCTGGTCATCCTCCTGTGAAGTCAACCTTTACTGCACTGTTTGCCACTGACATGCTCATGCCCTGTATGCTCATCAATGCTATTTTCCCTATAATAGTCTATGTCTTTTACCTCTTTTGTTTTCCCTATTTTACAAAACTAAGAGCTCACCCTACACTGTAATGTCCAGGTCCAGGTCATTCCTTGTTTGTGAGGCACACTGTGCAGTTCCGCAGTTTGAATACTGGTCTAGCAGGTTACCTGCATCCTATGATAACTTAACAGGACACGGTGGCTGTGAGAAAGGGAAAAAAAATGAACACAGTATTTGTACAGCCTTTTTCATTGAGTTATACCATCCGGGCCCATGTGGTTATTTGCGTCTCGTCACCTTTGTATTAACAAATGCCAGAAACGATACATCATCGTCACCAAGAACGTCTTGATTTCTAATTACACCGAGTGCGCCACGGTATGTTTGAAGGTAACGACTGTCCGCTGTTGCTGTTGTTGTTGTCAGCCTACTGTTTGTTGCTCCTGCTTTCCTTTGCTCAGCACTAAGGTTTTCTCCGCCTCCACCTGTTTTTTTTGGTGTAATTTAAGGTGGAATGATGTGCAGCATGTCTCAGTGTGGATCGATCTGCGTTGTTGAAAACACACACCCACATGTGGAGTATGTGTGTCAGAAAGGTTTTGTACTGAGAGTCAAAATGAGGCAGACCAGGTGCTCTTAGGATTGTAAGTTTTTCTCTCAGAATCTGTCAATCTTTGAAAGCTTTTTAAAATATTTTGCCTCTGTTTCTGTTCATTTTTTGCCTGTTGCCTCTGTTTTTCTCTGCTTTTGTTCTGGCTGGTCTCTCCGCCTGTCAGCCTACAGTATACTCCCCTCTTTTCTTCCTCTGCTTCTCATCTGTTTTTATTGCTACGTCTCGCGCAGTTTTTTTCACTTCAGTCTGTATATGAATCTTTTTCTGTTCCGCTGTTGGTCTTCGTATGTCTATACACTCCTCTCACGCTGGAAAATCTGACCCACAAACTTATGTGGGACCAAGTGTGGCGCGAGGAGCCGTATAAAAGCACTGAGGGAATAGATACGTGACTACTTTGGCAAAGGAGCAGCAACCAACTGCAAGGACACATCCCTGGGTGTGTGTGTGTGTGTCAGTTGTAAAATAGCAATAAAGCCTCAATGCCATCTTCGCCGCTGCCTTGTTAAAACCGTCGCTGCTGTGTGTGCGTGTGTGTTTTTTGGCCTTGCCACCATGTTAACACTTTGTGTCCTGGATTCCCCCACTACTCCTCCCCCCATCCTCCTCGCTCTGCAGTTGCCATGGCAACACACCAGGAGGCTCCGTCATGTGTCTGTGCCTGTGTCCGCAGTTTTGCAATGGCACACAAAGCGCTGGCTTTGTATGTTTGTGTGTTGATATGTTGTGGCTTAATTTAGATTTTGATCATGTTGCCGGTGCTGCGAGGTGACGCTGAATAAGAAGTGTTTGTCGAGCTCTTTCCCGCGGGGCTCCAGCCTCGCAGAGATGTAATTGAAACGGCAAGGCTTGTCCTTCGGTGAAGATTCAATTAAGTCACAATAAGGAAGTGTTTGACTGAAAATATCAGCCTTTTTCTCTGAACACAGATGAATGCCAGTGTGGGCTGCATTTCTCCTCTGAGCACATGTTGTTTTGCAGAAATTCATATATTACAGGCTTGTGGCAGAAACGAAACACGGAAGGGTCTCTCGGTCAAAGTAATTCTATTTTCCCATCACATTAAATTTGTTAGTTTGTCTACATAATGAATACTGTGGTAGAGTTTATTTAATCATTTTCAGAGGCAGTAAGAGGTAAAATTATCCAGTAGTTTGCGAGAAAACAAGATCAGAGGAATGTCTGAAAAAAATAAATGTTTTCTGTGTCTTTGTTGTTGCTTGTGTGTCTTTTCGTGACCTCTCGTATTGAACTAACAAGCCCGTGGTAGGGAGAAGGTCCTGACCTTCAGTTGGGGAACCACTGCTCCAAAGCAACCATGAATAATGAGCTGTGAGCCAATTAGACCAAAACAGATTCATGTTTAAGATTTGTTTGGACTACAGGGAGTCTTAATATAATAAATGTGAACATCACCATAATTAGCAACGACGCGACGCAAGTAGGTCAGTGGCAGGTTGGCTTTAGTGTTCGACCCAAAACAGAAACGTTGCAGGCATGTCCTTAAAACCTGCATACTACAAGAAAATCGTCTAATCAATCATTGTAAGATGTCCTGGATAGCCAGCTAAACATTTAAAAAGTGGCCAGGAGTGGAGAAACTGATCTCAGCAGCCATTTTTAAAAAAATGTTTTCTATCTCATGGGCTCTGATCCATTTTAGACATCATAAGGATGAAGGGCAGGGCCAGTAGCTGTCTGACCAAATCTATATACAGTATATGCTCCTCATGCTCTATTAGTTATTATTTCCTAAAGTCATTACAACATTATAAGAAAACCTCAACACCCTGAACAAGCATGCTTCTTATTGTTTTTTGGTGGGGTTTTTTTTTCAAATAATCCTTTATCCAAGTTTTTTTGTGTTTTGGATGGTATCTATTTTCTTTTCTGTCTGTTTCTGTTCTAAGGTGATGGGTGGGTGTGATTGGTTCCCTGTCTGAGCTCCAGACAGTATCAGCCCAGCATCACCAGTTACTGCTATGTAACTGGGTTATTATTCAATTTTGGTAGTTTATGGTAACTCAGTATATTTGTATAAAAAGAAACCTCACAATTTTAGACATACAGTACCCAGTTTTGAATATGAGATTAGCTCCGCACCAAAGTGATGGCCATCAATCCATCCCAGGCTTTTTAGAAATGAAAATGTTTAAATAAATGTTTATCATCTGGACTTTATTGTTGTGCAACATCTCTGCATTTTGACCAGAATCTAACTATACTACATTTTTGTGCAGATGACTTTTAATGACTCTGTGATATTGCTAACAGACATACTGTAATGGCCCCTTTTCAATTGATTAGTTTCTGTAGATGCCTCCACATTCTGTATGTGCGTGGCTTTTGATGGTCATGCCAGCTGTATTCGTTTTATTTATTATTTATTCCAGACACAGACATGAAACATGTCACTTCTTTTTTTTTTTTTCACTGCAGCAAAAGCCTGTCTGATAGTGTGCTCAGAGTAGCAGATTTAAAAGAACTTGGTTATGGATGAATCACTGCTACATGATGGCAGTCAGCAACAGTTTTTACTTTGATGTGAAGCTCAGACTCCAGTTGTACCTCACCTGAGTCACCACTCAAAGTAAAATGACGTGGCTGCCAGGTGGATATCCAGTTAAAAACTTACCTGGTAGCTTACCTAACTAGTGTTGCACTGCTGTGTTTACAGGCCTGAGACCCAGCAGAAA
>KV751345.1:1415417-1431246 GCA_001698575.1 Mola mola
GGGCTCCGACGATGAGGAGCAAGAGGACCCCGCAGACTACTGCAAAGGTCAGAGGGAGCCACACACGCTAAAAATCATTCAACCTTGCCCATTACTTCCGCTACCACATCTGTCGCACCCGCCTCGAACGTCCCCCTCATCGCTTCTGACTGCAGTCGTCCTCCCTCTGTCCTGCCGCGAGCAGCGCTGTCGTTGAAGCCATTAAAACGACATGCGTGATGTCTGTGTCTCCAAGGTTTCAAGGTTGTTCGGTGGTTGCCAGAAAGGAGGGACAGCCAAGTACCCTGCAGTGGCTTAGGGTGTCAAAAGCTGCACTGTGCTCTCAGGCTCATTTTCATTCCACAGCTCTGTATCAAAATGCTACACCCGTTCTGTCGGCTCTGCAGACTGTCACACTCTCAACTATCACTCAATACCTGTGGGACAATGCAGTGCAACCTGTATATTGTATTTGTCTTTTTTTGCTGTATTATTTGTATTTTTTTGTATACAAATTCTGAACTGCACACAATTTGTTTTCTGTGCTGTTTTAATCTGCTTTTACCCATTTTGCACGTGAAGTACACCTCCGACAAAAGTAACCCTGGCAAGCAAGGCTTCTCCCTCACCAGCTGCTGGTGTCACTGTGGTAACAACAAAGATGATTTTGACCTCTCATTTAGGTAAACATATTCATCTCCTGGTGAAACAAACAATTGCTCAACAGTTGTTATTTAACATTGTCACAAGCATATTGTTTCTAAGCAACGACCCCAAAATGGCAAACACAAGGACAATGCTTAGTGTTCTTGAAAAAACCTTTGAACACAGTCATAATTCTGGTCTCTTTTGTACAGGTAAGAGAGTTTTTTGATCAAAAAAATGAAGGAGTTAATGAATGCTAAACCAAATTTACAGATACACATGTAATTAATTTTTTCTTACCCTGTTTTATGTGCACCTCTGCTGCTAAATATGCAACTGTGTCAGTAATATTGAGGTCTTGCTTTTGAAAAAATGTTTAATTTCAATGACTTCAATTTAAAACAGATGCCTGATGGGTTGATTAAAGCAATACTGCAGGCTCAACACATTGTCATTATGCTTCACTTATATTTCCAAACTGTCAGCATAAAGTTTATTTATCAACAATAAGTGCTCAAGTTTCTGTGGTACCTCACCTGCTACAAATGTGTAGCGTTGTAATACATTTCTTAATAGTTGGAGCTGACAATTATTTTAATCATGGATTAATATGATGATTCTTTTCATGCTTAATCTTAATCTTATTAATCATTTACTTTATAAATTGTCAAAAAATAGTGACGTGAAAAATCCTCATTACATTTTTATTGGAACCCAAAATCACGTCTACTGATTGCTTCTTTATTCCAAACAATATTTAAAAACTCCAAAGATGCTTCATTTACTGCCGGAATTGAAAAACAAAAGAGGCAAATCCTGACACTTAAGAAGCTGGTACCAAGAAATATTTTGCTCATAGCAAGCGTGAAATGATTATTTGATGATTAGAACAGTTGTTAATTAATTTGCTTTCGATCGACTAGTCAACTGATTGATTCATCGATTAATCGATGCAGCTTTGATATACATTATAATTTTGCTCAGTTCTAAACAATGTACAATATTAACTGGGGCAGCAGCAAATGATTATTGTCAAATGTCTTTTTTTGCCAAAAATCTTCATATTTTAAAAAGACACTGTAAACATTCGTACTGGTACAGAACCTACAGCTTATAACCTACAGGTTAACAAGGTTAAGCTGTAGGTTAACAATAACCTGCAGCTTATTGTTTTTATTAATACATTTCTGCCTTATTTCAGTAGTGTTTGACCTCCCTCCCTCTCCTCTAGTTCTCCTTCGACTTCCTCTCACTCATGGATTTTACGTCATCGCCTTATTATCACTAACAGTTGCCTGTGACCTTCATCTCGCACTCTTTATCTCCATCAGGAGGGTACCACCCAGTGAAGATCGGCGACTTGTTCAACGGGAGGTACCATGTGATCAGGAAGTTGGGGTGGGGCCATTTCTCCACCGTATGGCTATGCTGGGACATACAGTGAGTCACACACATGCACACACACAATGTTGGACTGTATGAGCTCATGCATATAAACTCACGAGACACATGCACCACAATGTCGTCATGACCCCAAAAATCCCTCAACACACACACGCAAAGGCTCCTCTTGCAGCCCCTCACTTTACCCTGCTCTCTCACATACAGTGCACCCATAAATCACACACACTTGCACCTCTCGACAAGACCTGGCTGCAACCAACACCCCCCGGTGCTGACACCAAAGCCCCGTGACAGTCAGGGTGGATTGATGACAGTATCAGCGACCCAGTGTCACCTTTCTCTCACTCACACACAAACTCATTAACTTGTGTCCCAGGTGTTAATTACACTTACTGTGGTCGTAAACTAGTGAGCATATGGACGTATGTCACGGACGTCGGCGGCTGTCGGCTATATTCAGTGTCAGTACTCTTTTAACTTAAACAAACATGCATCATTTGGAATTCCTGTAAGTCAGTCTTGTTTTTGTCACTGCCAGAAGAGGAAGACATTAGTTTACATGGACTGCATGTTTACATTAATGATCGTCTTCCTCTATGACCGCTGCATTAGCTAATTGCTTGCTATCAAGTCATGTATCACCCATCCGCCAAGTGGATCAGATACAACAAGTTCTTAAATGCAAAAAAATGAAATCATTGGCCGTAAAATGTAAACAAATGATTGTCCAAATTATGTCTGCAAAAAGTTAGTTTTGTTTCTCTTTGTTGATGACCTATTACTTTAAACTATTTCATTTCTCGTTTAGTTGTTTTGTATACTTCCATAAAGAGAAACACTGACGCAAAACCAGTGGAAAAAAAACCCAACAATCTGCCAGATGTCACTGATTTGCATTAAATCCAGGTTCTTCTTCAGTGTCATCAAAAAATTCCGTGTCTTATCTCTCAGTTTTCTCAGTCAGTGAGTCATGATGCACACTTGTGACTCACTGCTGGCTCGAAATATGTGACCAAACTGTTCACATATTGATAGTATATGTATGTTCTCCGTCAAAAAGGTGGGAAATGTATGAAAGAGAACAACTCTTGATTGAGCCAGAAAGGACTGAAATGAGTTTAAATGGGGGCGTGAAGGTCTACCGGACTATATTTGTTCTTAGATTTTAGATTTTAGATTTTAGATTTTTTAAAAACAATCAGGTACTTAAGTCATTGTTGTGTTTGACCTCGAAATGGATTTTTTCACAAACTTGGAAAGATTGAGGAGATTTTAGGAGATTTAAGTTTGCTGTTTAGAAAAATGAGCTGGTTAAAAGGAAAGAGGATATGTTTATTTGCCTTGAAACATGAGGACTGAATCTTTTGTGAATTTAAGCTTAAAGGATATTTTTAATAGTATATTATTTTTCCTCTGCCATGAGTGGTAATGTTATTTGAATGTTACGAAACGCCACACAGCCACATTAGCATTTCCTGTGGCAGAGTGTGGGCAGCGCAACGGTGTAGCAAAGATGCGATGAGGAACATTTTATATTTTGAGATGGACCCGTTCAGCAGCAGCTCTGGCTCTGACAGCTCATTTTTCAGTACAAAGTAAAGTGACCACGTGTCTCTGTGTCATCGCAGAGTCAAGAACTTTGTGGCGATGAAGGTGGTGAAGAGCGCCCAGCACTACACGGAGACGGCGCTGGATGAGATCAAGCTGCTGCGATGTGTGAGAGTCTCATTAGTTTGACATTCAACTGTTTGGGAATCTTATTCTTTTCATCCGTTTAACTTGGTCTTTTCCTTTTATCAGGCCACTCTGCTTTTTTATGTTACATTCTTTCACATCCTTTCCCTTGTCGTTTCCCTTCTGTAGTTCCTTGCATCTCCTAAACTCTGTTTCTCCGCTAACAAAAGACACTGAAGATACTTTGGTCATTTATCTGGTATAGTGGGTGCAGAGGAAACTCAACTTTGAATCAATTTTTCATCATCTGTATCTCAATATTCACCTCCCTTGTCCTTTCCTCAACTCTCCTGTCCGTCATCCCTCAGTCATCTCTCTCATTTTCATCCATCTTTCCGCTTTTACCCTTCGTTTTCTTCAAGTAATTTTTGTTTTGATCTCTCCTCTATCCCACCAATGTCTGTCCTCCATCCTCATTCTTGCTGTCATGTTTGCTTCATTATGTTGTCTTGTCTTTCAGGTGAGAGAGAGCGACCCCAGCGACCCCAACAAGGACATGGTGGTTCAGCTGATAGACGACTTCAAGATCTCTGGAGTCAATGGCATACGTATCCTGATCCTGTGTGTGTGTGTGTGTGTGTGTCTAAGAGTGACAGAGATATGACAACACGAGACCTTGACTCACCATCCAGATGTCTGTATGGTGTTTGAGGTGCTCGGTCACCACCTGCTAAAGTGGATTATAAAATCCAATTACCAAGGCCTTCCGCTGCCATGTGTCAAGAGCATTATCAGACAGGTAAGGGCACGCACCAAATATATTTATGTCACAATACCTCAAGTTTGCTAATTGCATTTGTATTTAAATATTTTCACTGTTGCATTCCAGTATTTGTAAAATTACACAGATTTTCTATTATCACGCACACACACACAGTGGCGCATATTTGTTGATGTTTGTTGATGACATGGTGTTTTATCATTTATCCATGTACAGCAGCTGTGGAATTAGAATTGTGTTTAAAGGGAATCCCTTTCCGCCAAAAATAAGTCCCAACACTACTGAGGATCAATGTATCACATTAAAAGGGAAAATGTGCAGTATTTGACGATGGGGATCATGATGGTGACAAATGTGTGGCATACTACTTGGAAAATCTCTTTTGACTCTGACTGTTCTGTGTACCAAGGACAATAAACGCAAAGGCAAAACATTGAAAAAACAAAGAATTATGTGGTAGGGTTTAAATTAGAACCATTCAGTTTTAAATGGCTGTACAGTGATCTAACCACAATAATTTGCACTCAGACCTCACTATTGCTGGAACAGTGATCTTCAGCATTGTTATATTTAACAATTTGGCAGATAAATCCAAATAATCCATTGAAGAGAGTTCATAGATATCATGTTTTCTGAAATAGAACATAAACCAATGCACGCTGAAGTGACTTTGCTAGTGCGATGACTTAATTCGTCCTCTCAAATTGAATCATAGTCAAGTCGGTCAGTGTGCTGTAGTTTATGTTCTCTGTCTTTTTTTTTGTTTTTCTTGCGCCCGACCAACACCTGACCATCTGTGCTGACTGTGCATGGTATTATTTTAATTCAAATGCTTTATGTCACTATGCTTATTGACGGATTGCCGACAAATGTGGATTAGGTTAGATTAGCAATTTCTGCCACAAATGCAGGTTGTGTTAAAGTTCTGGTGGAATTTGTAAGCAGGAAAACTGTTTTCTATTCTATTTTTTCCTCTGAAACTGTAGTTTATATGTTTTGTATTTGTAAATTTATATTTTTTTGATAATCAAATAATTGTTTCAGTCTCATTTTGATCAAAATTATTAAACATTTGCTGGTTCCACTTTCTTAAATGTTAGGATTTGCAGCTTTTCTTTGTTATTTCTGACAGTAAGTGAAGAGTCTCTGTTTTTTTTAACTATTGGTTGGAAAAAAGAGGCCAAGTGAAGATTCCAGTTTGGGCTCTAAAAAAAATGTGATGACCATTTTTCACCGTTTTTGAACAGTTTATAGAGTATATGATCAGTCCATTATTTGTGAAAAAAATTGTTAGTTGCAGATTTATTGTATTGTCCACTGTCCAGTTTGTATTATCCAACTTTACTGATGGTTCTGTCAGATGGCTTATTGAAAGCTGCTTCCTCCCCCCTCACACATTCTCTCAACCTGCCTTTTAAGTGCCTCTTTCATAATGTAACAATTCAAAACATAGGAGGCAATCGGAGAAGAATGGTCCACTTTTGTAGCTGGCAAGATCTGTGTCTGATAGTGTCTGAAAACTAGGTTTGTGTAGCACAAAACATGCCTATGTATTATTACGAATTACTTTGTTGATATCTGTGGTTGAGAAAATGTCATAACTTATTCAGTGTGTATGTCCAAGTTCTGCTTGTAAAACTGAAGAAGAAAGTGAGTGACTCAAAGGCAGGAAAGTGCAAGAGACAGGCTCAGGCAGTAAAACTCAGACCCAACGTTAATACAGTGCATGCTAATGTGCACTTCACTCTCCGCACCTCAGAACCGCTGATGTCCAAGACTTTCAGGCATTTCCCCATCAGCCACCTGATGAGCATGTGAAGTTGCTGCCAGACTCTCGAGAGCCGAGGCTGAAGATGAGCTGAAATTAAATGAGACCGTACCCCGCTTCGGTGTCAGAACCAGTGGACAGAAACCGATGAGGAAAAAACAGTAAAACTAAAATGTTAACAGCCCCCAGAAAATGACAGGCATAGGAAAAGGGGCCAATTTGGCTCTGAGAAAGAGAGAAGGAACCAGATAGGGACAATAAAATTTAACAAGATGTTTTGTTCGCATTTTTTTAAGTGCGTACGAGGCCAAACATTAAGTGTGAGCATATTCTTTGACAATAAAACACATTTACTGACCTGAATGTGTGTTGTGCAGGTCTTGCAGGGTCTGGACTACCTCCACACCAAATGTAAAATCATCCACACGGATATCAAACCAGAGAACATCCTGATGTGTGTAGACGACGCCTTTGTGAGGCGGATGGCCATGGAGGCCACCGAATGGCAGAAAGCCGGAGCGCCGCCTCCATCCGGATCAGCAGGTACACACAAAAACAATATGTTTAAGTGTTAGATGATGGGATCAATACCATGATCACATAGGGAGAAACAGTGGGACAAAGATGCAATTTGTTGCTGCTGACTGACTGGACTTAATTAAAACTGTTTTTTAACAGTTTTAATTAAGTCCAGTCAATGCGATGTACATGAGTATATAGAAATTGAAATATTGTGTGTATGAGTAAAAGTATACATATGCACACAGTACATAGGCCTAAATTCATATGACAAAAGTAATTCAGTGTCAGAACATCGGCTAGGCTTCTTAAAAGCCCTGCAAGAAGTGAAGTCTGCTGTTTTAGTGTTTTATTTATGCAATATGTGTAGCCTCTTCATCAAAATTAAGATTTTAAGTGAAAGGAGAAGCTTACAGAAGGCATGCATAAGGTCATGCAAATGTAAATGTACCCCCCCCTCAAACCCCCCGATCACATTTAATATTAAAGTGCTCATTAAAGAAAGGGGATTCAAAAAGAAGGCCTCTTGAGTTCTTTGCCTTTTTTTTTGTGCTGCACAGAGATGTTTCTTTCTTTCTCATCTTTTGTCATGAAATTCCTTTAGTGAAAGAAATCGGGTTATTAGAAACCCGCTTGACAAACTCGACATGAACCCTGTCCTCCCGGTGAACCTCCCATGAGCTGTCGATTGCTTGCATCAGCCGACGGAGTTTGAAACTTAGGTTATCCAATTAAACTGCTTACATTTCTGTGCAATTAAAGACAGGCAGAAAGACCATCAACTGTCAAAACAGGACTTCTACTGTCATTAACTTGAGCAAAATGTCTTTAAATTTTCCAAAACATAGGATAACGCATATATATCATTTTATTTTGAATTGTCGACATTATTAACAAGTCTATGTAGCATCATTTTTGATGTACAGAAAAATACCCTTTGATATTTTGTTTATCTTGCAGAGCTAAAAACCTTCAGTAGATGACACACAAATCTGTCACTATTTGTTTTGTGCACCACTTTAACTGTTAGTTAAGAGTGTACGTTAAGGGACAGGACAAAATACCTACAGTAGCAGGAGCTATGCCAAAGAACATTTTATGTATGTTATGTATTAATTTAATTTTGACTGGTTTATCATCTATAAATGTCATCTATACAATTTGACTGGTGTCAGAGGATTCAGGTGAGAGAATTCTGTCCTCTGTAGGAGCCACTTTCCCAGGCGTGAGCATAATATACCATTAATATTATGGATCTGGGACAAGCACGAAGGAGGCGGTAGTGTGAAAGATCTTTTCCTTATTTGCAGTTGACTTATTTCGCCTATAGATTCTGTATCTATTGGGTTTATTAAGGGAAAATGTACAAAACCTGCTGATTTTCATCTCCAGTAATAGCACTGAGCGCAGCGTGAACTTGGCTGTGTAGCAGACTGACGTTGGTGACGCTTTGAAACCTCTGATGTTTTTTGTTTTTCTTTGCGTCTGTCAGTTAGCACAGCCCCCCAGCTCAAACCGGTGAGTACAACAGATGTGAGTATGAAATTAGAGGAATGCAGACACACACAAACATAAAACCACACAAGGTTTAGGGTCTGGTTAGATGGGTACATGACACGAGACACAGGAAGGGGTCAGTGCACCACATTTAAAGTAGGAAGCACTCTTAGAATGTCTTATAAGCTGTTTTAAAGCTGCCTTCATGTGTCCTTCCACTCTATTTTAACAAAGATGTTTGATTAAAAAGGCATCATTAAATAGGATTGCAACAATTTTCAGCCTTTCAGAATACCTTACGTGATGCTGTGCAGTGAAATTTATTATTTTTTGCATGTCCCCGCAGAAGCGTAATTAAAGTATCTCTAGAACTTCAGATTTTCATTATCTGGGAAAAATGTTTTTCAGCTCAGCTACAAAGCAGTTTTCATATAAAACTGCTTTGTTAATAATCTACCTTCAGATCTTAAATGTATTGAACATCGATGACAAAATAAGCAACGATCTCAGAAAAAGACGTTCTTGGTTATTGTGTATTAAGAATCTATCCCTCCAAAACTAGGCTAATCTGCATCGTCATGACTGACTGTGTTTTGTTTTTGTTTTTTTATTTTGTTTTATTTTTGCACAGATTTGATTGACAGTCTCAGAGCTCTCAACGTACCTCGATTCAAATGTCGGTAGATGCTGATTGGTGCAGCGACAAGAGTAGCACCATCAAAAACTGTAGAAACCTCTTTGAGGATCATCCAAACTTTCCAAAATTAGGTGGAAAACTGTGCTCAGAGTACAAAGTTAATCGAGAATGAAGTTTTTCTGTGGACAGTCATGAAATGCAATATACACTGTATTGAAGGATTAGTGGGAATTATTACTTAAAAATCATCATCCAAAAAAAATATCCAAACTCTTTCATTCTTCGATTATCTCCTATATATCCCCCATGACTCTGTCTCTTCTTCCACCCAAGGTGGGGAAGATCTCCAAAAACAAGAAGAAGAAGCTGAAGAAGAAGCAGAAGCGTCAGGCGGAGCTGCTGGAGAGACGGATGCTGGAGATCGAAGCCCTGGAGAGAGAGGCAGAGAAGAGGGAGGAGAGAGCCAAAGAAGGGGGAGAGAAAGGGGAGAACGAACACAACCCGCCGTCGCCTCCGCTGCAGCCTTCACCGCCTCCGCTGGGCCCCAGCATGGCCCTGGGAGAGAGCGACGAGGATGACGACGACGAAGAGGACGGGGAAGACGATGAGGAGGAGGGAGGAGAGAAGGAGAGGCCCGTCAGGTTGACCAATCACACATGTGAGTGATGTGATCCCTTTTGATCGCTTTGTTGACATATTCTAATAAGGTTCCCTACGTCAATGAGTAAATTTAAGGGCGCTGTTAAAAAAGGAACATCAATGCCTCACGGCATAGAGAGCATCAAATCCTACAAGAGATAATGGAATAAGTATGAGAAAGACTGTCTCGTGATGTGTTGAAACAGTTCACGTCATGTTAAAAAAAATGGAGCCTTCTGTCTACAAAATGTAAGTGTTGGCATCAGCTTCATTTTGTTTGTTGCCATCCTTGTAGGAATCTAAATGTATTATGTGCATTATTTTAAAGTCACATTTTCATTGACCAAACATGAGACTCAAGCATCCAAAATGAATTCAGCAGCCCTTTCTTTTTGAAAATGCACAGTGAAGGAAAAGTGAGCAACTTATTGAGGTTTCCTTGTGTGTGTGTGTGTGTGTGTGTGTGTGTGTGTGTGTGTGCGTATTCATGTTGTCAACATGTAGAAAGCTGATTTTCTGAAGCGATTCAGTGGCTTTTACAGATCTGCAGCAGTAGTGGGTGAGAATGGGTTTGCAGGTTTGTGCAGTCTGTCTGTGAATGAATAGGAGGTGGATTCGCTCCAATGTCTCGGCCCACGCTAGTCTCACCGTGTATGGGAGGCTAGGCTGGTTCAAAGAATTAAAAAAAACAAAAAAAAACAATCTCCCATTCTCTCTTTCGCCTCCTTCTCCGAACTTTAGTGTCTTTTCATGCTGTTTTTCCTCACTGCCTACGCTGCCTTTGATTGTATCTCCTCCTCACCCACTTCCTCTCTTAACGGTTTATCTCGCCACGTTAGGCGCAGCGCCTCCCCAGGAGCAGAGACAGGAACCCCACAACCCTGATGACGAACCCAATGAGGAGGAGGAGGAGGAAGAGGAGGGGGAGGAAGAGGAGGGGGATGAGGAGGAGGAGGAGGAGCCCACACCTACTGCTGAAAAAGATATCCTCATCCCCCCCACCACAGAAGAAGGTAATGGAGTTCCAACACAAGAGGAGGTAGCAGATGAAGAGGATGAGGAAGAGCAGGAGGAGGAAGGGGGATTAGAAGAGTCTGTGGACGAGAACAAGGAAGAGGAGGTGGAGGCGAAGGTAGAGGAGGAGGGAACGGAGGAGGAGGAAGAGGATAAAGAGACTGAAACAGAGGAGACTGAGACAGAGGAACCAAAGAGTGACAGCAAAACAGAAAATGAGCCAGTGGTAGCAGAGGAGGAGTCAAAGCAGCAGGAGGCGGAGGAGGATGAGGAGGAGGAAGAGGAGGAGGAGGAGGAGGAGGAGGAGGAGGAGGGGGAGGAAGAGGAAGATGAGGATGATGAGGATGACCAGGATGACGACACAACCGCAGACCTCCTAGCGGACACTACTTTCTCCCCTATCAAACCCTGCAACACTAATAGCAGTTCGGCCAAAACCAACGGTCACGTGTTGCTAGGGTCCGAGGGACTGAAACCGAACCCGGGAACCCCGGCGCCTCCCCCACCCACATCCGAGCCTCTCCTCTGCCCCCTGGTGGAGTCCGAGCTCAGCTACACGGACAGGGACAACTCTCTCAGCTCTGGATATGAGATGTATAACGGCGAGCAGGCTGAGCCGGGGCTGACCAACGGCTCCAGTGATCAACACCGGGTCACATTGCCCTATTTCCCCGATTTACCCCTGGATCCCGAGCCAGGAAACCCCATTCCTGTCGGGGGGGTGGACACTGGAGCCAGCCCATCCCCCAACAGCCCCACCGCTGACCGCAGTCGCACTGTGTCGTCCTCGAGCACGGGAGACACGCCCAAAGGTAACGAAGGCACGGTTACTAAATTTTTCCTTGATTTCACACGGAATTACTGATTTGTAAATGCAAGAGATCCATTGCGGAGTCCCTAAATGTTTGCTGAGTTCAATAGTAACACCTCATATATCACATTGCATGGTTGCGTTTGAGGGTGGGTCATTTGGGGCTCAGCCTCAGGATATTATTGGAAAAATGTTTACAGTGTGAATTGAAACTACCATTTAATGCAACACCATCAGTTCCGTTAAAATCCATTTAGTAGTTTTTGCATGATCCTGCTAACTAACTAACTAACTATCCAACCAATAGACGGGAGAAAACATAACTTCCTTGGCAGGGTTAAAAATTGTCATGCCAGTGGGGTTGACTTTTAATCATATGTATTTCAAATTTAATTGGATTAAAGTGTTTTATTGTTGTTCATTTATGACTATTTCATACTGCCTTTATAATATTGAACACTTAGGGACTTTATAAGCCACGCTAAAACAAATGAGATATTTTAGGATTAAGCGCTGCCTTCTTGCCAAGGTCTCTTTTGAAAAGTGATTTTTAATCTAGATGTAAATGAGAATTTTACTTGCATAGATAGTAATTATAGTTAATTTAGATCTTAGGTGAGGCAGCAAATCAGCGGGACATGAATAACCATTAAAGTGTTTTGATTTTCTATCTTAATAGCTGCCTGGTAAATTAATCCAGTTTCCCATTATTACTTTCTAGCCTCCAGATATCTCCTCTGGGTTTTATTAATGACTCACCAGCACCATTACTAATCCACCCACTGTGTTCATTTTATTATCAATAAATAGGGCTCTTTCTAGTTCTAAAGTCACCTCCAGGATCACATTTCCCAAGGGGGAAAAGGATTTTAAAGAAAAATTGTGTCAGCAAGCTCAGCACATAAAATTCAGATTTTTCTTGAAGGAAAAAAGGAGAAAGAAAGCTGATAAAGGCCTGATTTATAATGAATGTTTATCAGTACATACATTTTTTTAATCTCTCTTGTTATGTGTGCCAACCCGGTTCTTTCTTACTTCATTCCCTCTCAGTCAAGGCTAGAGCTGCAGATCTCCTGATCAACCCGTTAGACCCGCGCAACGCCGAGTCTATCCGAGTCAAAATCGCTGATCTCGGAAACGCCTGCTGGGTGGTAAGACAGATATGACTTCACAGAAAGCATATTCTTAAATATGTTCTGAAATGTATCTCGAATAGACCACAGGATCAGCACAAAGGGGGTTAAATTGTCTCCCATGAATTCTTTCCGTCTTGCATATGCACACTTTTTATTTTGTTTTCGTTTGGGGTTTTTTTCGCATGGAAGTTTTTTCTATAAATACTTTTGGATATCTGGATATAAGCATAGTTTCTCTTAGGCTGGACTTCTTGCAAGAGGGTTTTCTGGAGATTAATCAATAAAATTGCACTGCTCACTGGAACATCAGCTCCCTTTAATTTTGTTATTGAGATTCAGAAGATTTTCCTTCAAAGAAATACCCACAGGAAGGACCTGACTGATGCATCTGGCAAAAGGAAAAATGTAAATTTTTCTATTGATTTCAATGTACTGGAATTTTTCTATGTATTTTTATTTGGCTTGTATTCAGGGCAGCATTGTAAAAGAGGGTTTGCTTTTCTTCTATGTGGCCCACTGTTTAAAAGTGTACATATTAATTTTCGTCACATTATGCCATTAAAAAGACATATAGGGGCTCAAAGCGCAGACAGGGAGCCAATGAAAAGTTGATATCGTTTAATCAGAAAACTGGGTCGGTACACGTTAGGCAGTCAGAACAGGCAAAAGTATCCAAAACGGCAGATTAAACACTCAAGTCCAACATACACAAACTGGTCAGGCACAAGTGGGTGGGGGGTGGGGGACACAGCTTATATACACAAGGGGTTGATTACAAACGAGACACAAGGCGGGAAACACAACAGGAAGACGAGGATGGAACAAAGACACTATCAAAATAAAACCAGAGGTAGAGCTAACTAACAGGTCTTGACAGAGCGGTCCAACAGTCATTTAACCAACACATAACCAAGCTGTAATTCTAGTCTTTGGATAGCAATCACAGAGGTTCATTTGCTGATCGTAGCTGTGGGGGACTTCCAGAGATTTTAAGGGAGAGTGGGGCTGCTCAATTATGGATAAAACCATAATCATGATTTGGGCAGTGCTGAAATCAAGAACATTTAACATGATTAGCCACTAACTTATCTTATCTTATTAATGTGTTGCTTTTTTAAAACTTTTTTTTAATGGTTAACAATGGGTTTTTTGGTTGTTTTTTTTACTTTTCTTGCTGGCCAGACACTGTCGCTCTCCGTCCGCTCTTTTGACCTGTGGTTGAGTTTTAAATTCCACTCACACAACTTGCCTCCCTGACAGTATAGGCTGAGAGTGAGGTTTTGTTTTTAGGCAGATGTGAAAGCTCATCTGGCTTTGAGACACAACACAAAATCAGAGCCAGTTGTGAAGTGGAACGTGGTTTTCTCGATTGCAATGTTTTTGTGATTGTTGGAAACCAAAGTGAGTTTAATTAGGCAACTTCATTGCTCAGTGTTGCCTCAGTCCTCGATTAATTGGTAACACTTAACATTAATTATCATTAGTTATTGCAGTAATAAGCATTTCTTAACAGTAAATTAATGTGCAAAATAACTATATATTAACAGTCTTCATGTCAACTAAGCCACTAATTCATACTTAATATTGATCAGTTTGAAATAATACTATGAAGTGTCATTTAATAAGGACCATTAATAAATGGTTAATTCAGGATAAATGCTTTATTAGGGTTAGGGTTTCAAAATGCTTCTCTTTAAATGTCTCTTTTAAACTCTTTTAACTAATGTTAATTACAAGGTTAGAAACGGCTGTTAGTAAGTGATTGCATGACACATTAATTAACTGTTGGTTAATGCTTATTTATTGCATGAACTAATGTTCGTTAATGTTCCTTTATTGTAAAGTGTTACAATAATAATAAAATAAAAAAAGAACAACATGGGGAATTTGTTTTATTGATGATTGCCGATACTGTACATTTGCATAGACACAATAACACAGGCTCGCAGCAAGCAACTGTCCTCTCCTCTTTGTACAGCACAAGCACTTTACCGAGGACATCCAGACGAGACAGTACCGTTCCATCGAAGTCCTGATCGGCGCAGGTTACAGCACCCCCGCAGACATCTGGAGTACTGCCTGCATGGTGAGGCGAACGCACACACGCACCTGCATGCAGCACATTACACACATACTGCACATACTTTGTCTGAAATTATGCACACACGCGCATTCAGTGTAGAACTCTGTTTGATCTCTTTGTAGGCTTTTGAGCTGGCTACTGGAGATTACTTGTTTGAACCGCACTCCGGAGAGGACTACTCCCGTGACGAAGGTGAGTATTTAAGTTTGTGACGGACGCGCGCACATTCATTTCTAAAAATAGAAACATACAAGCCTTTTTGTTTGAAAGTATTCCATCGGGGAATTATTCCTGAATGTTGTACATCTAGACTGAACTTAAAGATGGAAAAAGAACTCCAAGCGACGGACAATGTTAAATACACAAGAGAAACACAAAAACGTCTTAAATATTTTATTTAAGTGTTTTAATTAAACATTGTAATCGATGTAATGCACATTGCTATGAGAACTTTCGATTGTGCTCTTATTTTGCCACCATTGTTCCTATGCATTGCTGCTAACAGCTATTCAGTTTCAGTTCAACAAAATAACTGCGGGTGTGAACGTCTGTGTGGAAATTGTGGAGGTTGTTCTCTCTCTCTCCCTCTCTCTCTCTTTTATTTTTACTGTACTACTTTCTTAGAGACTACGGAATTTGGTTTGTTGGTCAGACAGCAAGAGGAGTTTTGAGAACGCAGCACAGTTATTAGGTGTTATCTCTCCTCAGAATTGTGACTATTGCCTCCAACAATGCGGCTGAGCGATGGACAAAAACAGAGTCAGATTATTGTAAATTGTGTTTAATTATTCATTTTTAAAAGATGGCCTGATGAGAACTTAGCTTACGCTACAGTCATCCCTCTACCTGAATCCCTCTATCCACTGTCAACTGTAAATCCTGTCCTTTAATTCTGCTGCCTTGCCTCTACTCTTCTTCACGCCATTGTGTAAACCTGAGCTGTAACTTAAGTATTAGCCAGTCACTGTTTCCTGTGAGCAATTGTGTATCTCTACTTGGGTCACGTGTACTCTATCAAGCAGTACACGCCTCCTTACATTTGCATGTCGACTCCAGTCACCAACTTCTCCTCTCTTTGTCCTGCGAAACACACCTTCTTCCTCACTTCAGTCCTTGTTCTCTCCATCTCCTCTGATCTCACCGGCTCGCTGTGTTATTTCCCTCCTTGCATGTGGCACATGGTTAACCTCATTTTGTTCGTTTGATCGTGACGTACTGATTTGCAGCAGGACACCTTTTGCA
>KV751345.1:1431350-1472849 GCA_001698575.1 Mola mola
ACCCCCCCCCCGCCACAAAATCTAACTTCAGTTTCAAGTTCACTCTCTTTAGCGTTTGAATGCATGTGGTGTTCACTGCAGGCCTGATCACCTCATTTCATCACGTCTGTGGTGGAGGCACAGCTCACTAACACAGATTTTTCTCCTTTACTGTCCGTGATCGTCTCTTATCTCCTCCTCTCTGTTTTATTCCTCCCTTACCTTCTGTGTGCTCTCGTCCCATCCCTGTTTGTGTCTCCCAATCCCTCCTCTTTACTTTTAACTTTCCCCCTCTCTTTCAATTACATCTCCACTTTCTTCCTTTCTCTCTTTTGCTTCTACTTCTATTGGTGTCCTTCCGTTTTCCTCCCCCCCTCTCTTCCCTTCCTCCCTCCCTCTCTCCTCTATAGACCACATAGCCCACATCATAGAGCTGCTGGGCTGTATTCCGAGGCACTTTGCGCTCTCTGGAAAATATTCCCGGGAATTCTTCAACCGAAGAGGTAGCGCTGGCCAGAGAGCTGGTGGGACTGGGACACACAGATGCCTTGAAACAGCCACAAATGGACCCTAAACTGACACGGCTGCGATTTGATCTTGAGAAACGACTGGTTCTACGACACCAGTCTTAGAAAATTCCCCACCACGGCAGCGAGTGTGTCCCTGCAGCGCTCCGAGGCAGCGGTGTGTGTCAGTCCCGGGCAGCCACTTGTGTTGACGTGTGTGTGCATGCTGTAATGCTGAATCGTGCCTGTTCCCTCTGTGATGTATGTGGTGGTGGGCAGACCACATCGCTCTGATCATGGAGCTCCTTGGGAAGGTCCCACGCAAAGTGGTCGCTGCTGGGAAGTACAGCCGAGAGTTTTTCTCCAAGAAAGGTAAACAACAGTTAGTGTTTGGTGTTTGGTCAGGTGGACGGTAGGCCCACTGTGAGCGTAGCTGTAGCATGTGAGGAACCGCAAAAAAGGTCTCAAGACTGAGATGCCATGTTTGTGTAATAAAGTAAGTTTACATAGTTTTTCAAATGAATGATTAATTGTAGGGCTGGGCAATGGCGTATTGTTGTAACACATTTCGTTTCACTGACATCATCTTCACTTTCAAATTTCCGGACCAAGATTTTATAATCTAGAAGTAGTGTAAGAGACAGATTATCGTTTCACTAAATTGTCTACTCATAAATGCAAGTGAGCTGTGATTAATTAAATCCAAAACAAACAAATAGAATTAGTTTATATAGGTTTTGTGTTTATGTTGTAGTTCATTGCTTTGAACATACGTTCTATTTATCTTTGACTTTCCATGTTTGAGGATCATAAAATGATCCTTAATATTATATGTTTCTACATTATTGCCCATCCATACAGTACCGACATTCAAACTTTGTTGTGATTGCGTTGATCCTCTGCCACTGGAATTCGGCAAATGGTCAATTTAATTCAATCAGAGGCAAAAAATCAAAATAATCAGAAAGTTTATTTTTTTTAGTTTTTTTTTTTTAAAAAGTAACAGTCAAACCCACCAAAGTTAGAAAAGTTACACACTAGGCTACAATGTAAAGAAGGAGCAGGTTAACTCCAGCAGTAACGTTACCTTAGCAGCACCAACAACCAACTTTAGCTTACTGCATTTTAAGTGTGTCACTGATTCTCCTCGATCTCTGGGCCTGGTAAGTGTTCGGATCTGTTTTTGGTACAGCCAATACCCCTTGCACTCTCTCATTTATTCTCTTTTTTCTTGCCTTCTGTCTCCTTTCCTTTCTGCTCATGTATTCTTCATAATGTGTCATGAGACCTGAATATTCAGCCTTTGATGTCTCTATCTGAGGTCTGTCTTTGCACTTGATGTCTCAATGGTCTTCCCTTTTATCTCTTGGAACTCTGTTAATCTGGTCTGACTTTCTCGCTCCTACTCTCTGGGCTTCTCCTGTCTGCCTTCAGCTGTGCGGCTCCATCGCGCAGCCTTTATTTCCTCGTTTCCGTCATGCACACACTTTTATGAGAATATAGACTCACAGTCGTAATTGTAAACAGCATTTTGCGAGGGGTAATGTCTCCACTAATGTTGTTTTCAAAAATCACCTTTGCACTCTTGTATAGTGGAAAGGCAGTTCAAAGTGCTTTACAAAATATTAAAGCATTAAACACAACATAAAGGATTAAAAGCAACACATAAAATGACACAAAAGCATTTAATGATTAAAAGATAAATAGAGAATGAAAGATATAAGAAATAGAAGAGTAAAAGCTGCAGTGCAGTTTTGATTTAAAAGAACTGAGAGTATCAGCTGATCTGCAGTTCTCTGGGAGTTGGTTCCAAACAAGACCAAAATGTCTCTTGTCATTACATAGGATGCAGAGGTTGCCATGACAGCCATGGTTTGAAATGGATCTTTGGTCTTGATCGCTTCCGTCATTAGTGATTCTCTCATAGTTTTTACTCTTCTGTCAGTGTTATGCTCCCAGCCAGTGATTTTCCTCCTCTCTTAAATAATGAACGCCTTCCTTTCCCCGTCGCTTTCCATTTTATCGCCACCTCTGTCTCTTTCCATCCACCTCTTGCCATCCATTTCTGTGGCTTTTCAGCCGCGACTCTGCAGGCTTTCACCTCACTGATTAGCACACATTCAAAAAGCGAAGGTGAGCTATTCAGAGACATCAGCAGCTGTATGCATGGCTGGAGCCTGCAGAATCGTGGTTTGTTTCTGACTTAAAGGGTCAGTTCACCCAGGTGACCTTAGAAAAAAAACCTTAACCTCTGGTGTAATCGAGCTGTGCATGTAGTTTTGGTTAGCTTTTGAAGATATTTGAGTTTTGGTTTGTGTGCAGAAATCACAATTCGATTCATTGTAATCTGGAAATTCAACAGAAAAAAAGCAACATCTTTGTTGTAAAAGAACAAAAAAAACAAAGTCCCATTTTCTCTAGATCAGGGATTACTGGATTGATACTTACATAGTCCTGTTTTGGCTAACAGTATTATTGATCGCCTACAAAGGTCTGTCTTGCTTTGGGGTAAAAGCTAAAAATCCAGCAGTGTCCTGTTATTGATGTATTCACCTTATAAATTATGGCACTTGTCTCTCCCCAGCATGATGCATGGCGCATTAGCTTCTTTAAATAATAAAAATGTATCTTTAATTCTGGCCCTCTTCTTATTTGTGGGATCATAATGAAAGTCATCCAACGTCACTAAAGATATCTTACATCCCTTCTCTGGAACATAAACACCCTTCATCATGACCAATTTATGTAAGAACTACTTTCTAGAGAAGACATATTCCCTATGAATACCGAATTAAAGAGATGACACTTTCCGAAAAAAGACGTTGCTGTTGATTAGTTTTATTTTCAGAAAATGTAAAATTTTGTTCAACTCTGCTGTACTGAGTTAGAGGAAGTCAGAGAGATGGGTTTTTTAAAGAAATAGTGAAACCTAAACTATCTGCATTGCTGGATACCACTACAGTTGAATGATAAGACTGGTGTTAGTCTATATTTCCTATTTTAACAAATCCTATGAAAAACACCTACAATGCATTAGTCTACTTTTGGACTTTTCTAAGTTGCCTTTTAAGCAAACCTTATTCAAACCAGATATTGTTGATTTGTCTGAGATTATTTTCAGTTGCATAGTAATTTAGAGGACATTTGAAGTAGCAGTGCAGGCCTGTGGAATTTACTTCTGATAAGCCAGCAGTAAAATATTTTGCCTCATTGATGTGTTGGTGGACAAAAATGGACCCACATAGAACTAAGCTTTATCAACACAAACAATTCTTGTCCATAGGAGCCACTTGTAATTGTTGTTTTCTTGGGATTTGTTGAAAATAAGAATTAAAACACACCATCATCACTCCTTCATGTAAAAAAAAAACATGCTGTAATTTGAGTGAACTCACCCTTTTAACTATCTAAGCCGACCTCCTGTGCGGTCACTGATTCTGCTCCGTATTGCCCCCTGCAGGTGAGCTGCGGCACATCACCAAGCTAAAGCCGTGGTCCCTCTTTGACGTGCTGGTAGAGAAGTACGGCTGGGCGCACGAAGACGCCGGCCACTTCACCCACTTCCTTCTGCCCATGCTGGAGATGGTGCCGGAGAAGAGGGCCACGGCCGGCGATTGCCTCAATCACCCCTGGATCAACTCGTAGCCACAATCACCGACCAGACGTCCTCCTCCTCTTGCCCCCCCCAACAGTTAGCCCTAGCATTGCCCCCCGGTGGCAGCCTGCGGAACAACTTCATGGCGCGACGCTGGAGACTGAGTTGGAGTAGATGAGAAAGACTTATTTCTTTCCTGACCTATCCCACACATCAGTTACCTTGATTCTTTCTGAGTCAGCGTCCCACACAAGCCCCTCATCTCTCCAAAGAGGAATGTAAAGACAAGGCTGTAGAGACGCATAATCTGAAGATGGATGCTGCTCACACCTATAAATGGGAAATTCTCCAGACTGTCAGTGGCCCCACTGACAGCTGCTGAACTTGTCAGTGATGTGAAAAAGAAGTTCATGAGAAGCCTCATTGCAGCTCTGATGACCAACAGCACTATGACCTTTATATAGCCAGGGCCTCAAACATAAATTGTTTATATTAATGGGGGAGAATGAGCGCAAGTGCCTGTGCTCAAAATCCACCCACACAGACCCTTCTCCTCTCTTTCCAGCCCAGCTTCCCCACCTACCCTGCAGAAGGCAACCAACATTTGACTTAAAGTTTACACCCTGATTCCTTCCACGGATCCAATCCGAGAAGTCAATCTTAGCAGTTTGGTACCCCACCTCCCCTCTCAAATGAGCTGCATGCTCCTGCCAGGGGCCACCTCAGAGAATTTGGAGGACAGCCAGTCCTCCAGGGGGCACCACAGTGACAGCTGTCACTCTGACAGAGACAGACAGGAAAGCAAAACCACCACCAATTTAACATGGAGGAGGATTGCTTGATCCTCAAAGACTATTTTTAAAATGGATGCCTTTGTTTTATTTGTCCATTTTACAGGTTTCTCTCATGTGTCATCACCTCTCTGGGACATTCAGTTAGAAAGAATCACATTTTATGTTGGTGCCCCCTCTGAGAAAAGGTGACAAACTCTCGTTTTCCGGCTTTTGACGTTCCTAAATCTTGTTCCACCATTCCTGACTTTAAGGACGATTCTGTTGAGTCCTGCTGTGGCACGTTTACCTGACCTGATTGGTTCTATTCCCCTTTTATTCGTTATAGCCGAACCCTTTGAGCTTCTCCAGATTGTGGATGGTCACATGGAGGTTGCACTTGTCTTTGTAGATGTCCTTCAGGGATTTGAAATCTTTGTACATAGAACTGAGATCTTGCAACACAGAGAAACGACCATGGACAACATACACGCATCATTCCAAAAAGTTGTTGGCATAACATGACTTCCTCTGGCACCGTCGAGGGGTGGAGGAACGTTCAGGCCGAACTGTGCCACCTGGTGGCTACATGAGAGTACTGCATTGCCACTCTACAACTACTACTACTACTATTACTACTGTTGCTGCTCTCAGTGCCAACACTCCAAGACGCTCCACAATATCTCTACACTTACTCTCTATTTCTGTCACACATACAGACACACACAAAAAACTTGTATCATCACATTTAGTCCAGTTGCCTATTTTTCGCAATAAATGAAAAAAAGATGAGTATAACTAAATGGTGAGATATTTTTAAAAACTATTTAATTCATTAAAAAAAAGGAAAAAAAAAAGAAAACAACTTTTTCTCTGGTTGTCGTGACCGTGACAGAATCTTGTCTTCTACTGAGGTGATTGTGTTGGTCTATTAGCAATGTTTTTATTTCATCTGTCATTATTATATGAATAATTATTATTATTATTATTATTGAAAGATTTTTTTTTTAACACAGTCGTCACCTCCCCCCCCCTTCCTTACTTGAACAGTGCTGCTCTGTCCAGGCTCTTGATGGTGATTAAAAAGAAAGTCAACAGTTTTGCAATAAAGGGTATGTGATAAGTTTTTGGGGGTTTTTTTGGCACAAAAACATTCTAATCTCACTTTTTCAGCCATGTTGACTGTTCTTCCTGATGACATTGACAAAATCACATCTCTTGTCTGTGTTTTTTTCATTGACAGATTTAATAAAACTGTAAATGAATGGATCCCGTGCCGTGGATGGTAGCGAATTGTCTTTGAAGCTGTGTCAGTCAGTCTCACTAAGAGGGTAAAAATATTATACTGGTCACTACATACAACAAAGGAAATAAAGGATCAGTTAGTATGGATTCCCCTTTTTTTTTTTTCTATTTTAATAGTGTTACCAATAGTTGAAAGGTTGAAAGACCTGTGCATTTTCAGTATAAATAGAAGACGCCTTCACATGGTCAGTGTAGATTGTAACAACAAATATCTCAGTACATTGTGTAGACAACATTGTCATGTAACAGCATTAAAAGATGAGAGTGATAAAAGTCATCCTGAGATAAACATTAATCATTATAAAGTAAAGCATCTCCAGCAAAGGACTTTTATATCTTTAAAAAAAATGCTGCAAATAGTCTGTGCATCTACTAATATGTTTGATTCGGGTTGGACGCCTAATAGGTTAGAAGTTCCTTGCAGTGGCCTGCGTGGGGAGGAATTTTTGTACCGCAGCTATAAAGTAAATAATAAAATTGTCACATCCACAAAAGTGGAAACATGATCAATGTAAAACATCAACACTGCTAAAACGTTGTGTAAAACGTAGTCATGTGAGTAATGTGGAAAGCTTAAAGTGTAAACTTGGAGACAAACTTGTCATCACCATGGCAGTAGGAGGATACACATGGACTTTAGAGGGACTATACAAAGTGTATACAGGATTTAGGACTTGGTAGCTATTGCTGGTGCCTATGTGTGCACGTATGTGTTTTAGAGCAGAGAGGCACAGTTCTTCAGTAGAAGAGGTTTGGCCAAACCCAGGATGTCCAAGTTGGGATCCAGTGATCTGCCCAGGCCCTCCAGCACCATGATGGCGAACACGATGGAGGCGAAATTACTCTCCAACTTCACCTGCAAAAAGAATCAGTCACAATATCAGGAAGTGACTGCGCCGCAGTGCCCCCAACTGTTCACCCTGTTGGTGCTTCAAACTGAGCAAAACTAGGCCTCAACTGGCGCCGCCTGTAAGGTTAAAATAATGCCTCTAATTAAGATGCAAAGTTTAGGATTCTATCTTACCGTACACACATCAAACCTCTAACACAGAAATGTTCCAAATATTTGGATTACTCCTGTTATTTTCTTTTTTTGCTCAGTACAGCAGCAGACACTCTAAAAGTAACATCAAGCAAAATAATATAGTCTTCCTTTTTTTTGTCGCTAAAGCTAAAATGTGCCACATTTAAAATTCAGCAATGAGCAGGGGTTTTGTTTTTTTTTTAATTTTTATTTTCACCTCGGTTAAAGCAACAGTAAGTTTTCACCTATCATAATGTTGTTTTAAGAGCTACCTGATAAATCAAAGAGTACCTTGTGTTTGATGACTAGAGCAAAGACTCTGGAGAGCAATTCACCCACTCGGACCTTTAAACACAAAAACAAAAACCCAGTAAACAAAACTCTTCAACAGGAATCTGTGGTTGTTGCTAATGAGGCAATAAGACATGTTGAAAAGTCAAATACCCTCTGACGATGGATGGTTATTTACCAAAATGGACAATTTTAAAGGAGACAGTGTCAGTGTCACACTAGCAGTTTGGTAAAAAATTTTCCTCTGTGTGTCTGCGTTCCTGTTTGCCCATTTCAACTATAACTAGGCTACTCTGGAGGAAGGTTTCTGATATTAATGTATGCAAACTGTGGGAAAAGTCGTACTACTGCCAGAACCTTTCTACAAAAGGGTGAGAGCAGCAAAGAATAGAAGCAAGCAGTGCTTCCTCACAATGGAACAAAGAAGAAAAAGTGACACCAAACCATGGCATATTATACTATACTAACAATAACAGACTGATTGTTAAAATTACATTTCTTCTGAATTTCAACATCATAACAAAGGTTAACCATCAACGCATGGCCCCGCATCAGAAACACACAGTAACGGGAGCAGATTATCTAGGTCGGTCGGTACCTTTCCCAGAGAGAGGGTGTTGCTGAGGGCATCATCCACCAGCTGGGCCATCTCCTTCTTAAACTGTGCCACATCTTGGCACTCACTGGCCCGAGCATGATGCAGGATCAACTCTGCCACCCGCTCGCCCTAAAGAAAGAAGTCAGGAACGGCCGTGCCAGATAGACGAAGAATGTTTGTTTTTTTTTCTACTGACCAGCGTAGTTTGTTTTTCTACCAATGATGGAATTTCAAAGAGGTAAAGGGGGTGAGTGGATTAAGTTAAACTGCTTAAGTATGCAAAACAAGCTCTAAAAAGTTCTACTACATTCCCGTACAGTAAAAAATGTCTATGTTTTCTTGCTGTTTTCTGCTTTCCCCACTAAGCTATCCAACAGCTGCACAGTATATGTCCTCATTACCTGACGCAGCACCACAGCTTTGAAGACGGCCTTCAAGTTAGCGACATCATGGTCGCTGAGCTGGGCTACGATGCCGGCGTCCAGGAGCACCAGCTGGAGAGGACACGGCTCTGGCCTGACGCTGACCACTATGGAGTCCCACAAGTCAGTGAGGGTGGTCTTACCGTGGGCCTCCCCTGAGATACCAGTACTATCACTGGAACCCTGGAGAGGCCCCAAACTCTGCACCAGAATATTCCCGGGATGGAGATCACAGTGGACAAAGTTGTCCACAAAAACCTGAAATATGAACAGATTAGTCTTAAGGTTGAATATAATCTCACAAATTGTTACTTTTTCTTTCACTAGCAGCAACAGTTGTAACAGTTAATCAGACGCAAGTGACTTATCGCACCATCTTCAGTATGGTGTTCACGCCCATCCTGGCTATTCTCTCCTTTACCTCCTGAGGAGCTTCAGAGCGTAAGTAGTTGGATATGGGTTCACTCTCCTGAATAAACAGTTAAACACAAACAACAGATTTCCCAGATGACAGCATTCCACAATCATGGAAGTGTGCATTTGATATTCAGAAATGGGTGACATGCATAGGCTGAAAATTTGAATCGAACAATCACGTAGCATTTTAGGCACTTAAAATCCTTCTACACTCACTTCAAATGTTTCCACTAAAATGTTCCTGGTGACAAACGGTCGTAACGGAGTTGGGAACTTGATGTAATCCACGTCGCAGAAGTTCTCTCGGAAACGCTCCATATTTCTGGCCTCAAAACGGAGATCGATCTGAAATAAAATAAATAGAGAGTTTATTTTCTGTGGCGTTCTTCTTTTTTTTTTTTACGCTGTAACAGTAACAGTTTCATCAATAAGACTACAAAGACACTTCAAGAGGGAGTGTTTTTTTTTGTTTTTTTTCTTATTTTTAAGTATTCCTACCTGTTTGGTCATGAGCTTCTCAAACTCCTCCACTATTTCACAAAGACTGAGCCACTTCAGTCCAGGCAGGCAGTGCAGAAGCCGACTCCCTGCTTTCATCAGCAGCAGGTCCATTTCCACCTGCCTCCTCACACCTGGATGGATCACCTGGAACACACAAAGGAAACTGTGTACAAACATCTGTTGTCGGGACAGAAAAATGCATGACAGTATGAGGACACGGTTTAGTGTTTTTTCAGGAAGTCTACGTAATTAGCCGCTGTAACATTTACATACTGTATTTATTGTGGCTCTGAGGTGCAAAACAGCAACATTTCAGAAAGCAAGAGAACAGGTAGGAAAACAATACAACATTTTAAATCATGTAAAGTTCCCCAAATCATATACTTTGCTGTATCAATTTGTGTGACATATTGTTTTGGGAAATGTTATTGTATTTTATAAAATGTTGCACTGTTAAACTATTCAAGGCCACCATATAAATAAAACTTTTAAACACACCTTAATAGCCACTGGTACCAGATGTCCTTTCTCTGGGCTGTTCTGCTCGTGTGGGTGATTTCTCTCCACCAATGCCTCTTCCTGCTTCCTCCCCTTCCAGAGCTGCCACAGGGAGTTAACTGCCCCTCCCAGACCAGGGATCTCCCAAGCTTCCAGCATGTCCTCTTTCTCCATCTCCTCCAACAGCGACAGGAAAGCTGGGTCCTCGACCTGGTCTGCCTTCGCCCAGCCCCTGTACACCTGAGCCACACACCCAGAACCCACTGGCTCTTTGCTCTCAAACTCTAAAATCCTCCTCCAGCCCTCTCCGAAAGACCTAAGGAGACACCGTTTAGTGTGGGCCCAGGAGTGAGGGCGCACCTTTATATGGAGCCTGGAGAAGCGGTTGCAGAACTCTGGAGAGAAGATGTCCCGCCTGGTGCTGGCCCACTGACCCAGCTTGATGAAAGTGGGCCCAGATGTCTCAGTCACCCACAGCAGAGCGTCCAGCCAGCATCCTTTCCAGCGAGGGGACACCAGAGCCAAGGGGTAAACAAGGAGAAGGGGGCCAAATTTGAGGAGCAGCACCAATGCACGGAGATTGAGGCGGAGGAGGAAAATTATTTTGTGCACTTGGACTTTAGCGATAGATTTTCTTTCAGCGGTTTGGGAAGGAACAATAGCTTCCTGGCATGTGGCTGCACAGGATGCTGCACGGACTGCACCTAAACATAGCAATGTAAACTTTGGTATCTGGGTTAAAATCTGCCCTCTTTTAACGAAATATTCCCTGCAGGTCTGGACGAGTGTGGTTCTGGTAAAAGAGCCTGCTCTCGGGAAGGTGTACCTCAGACTGTACAGGACTGCTGTCGTCCCGGAGGCCATCATGACAGTCATCATGTCCAAATGTTGTTAAGTCACATGTGTCCGTCCGGCTCGAAACCCTCAAAGAATGATAGCAAACTCGAGATACCCTGTGCTCTCAACATTCACAGGTTTTCGGGCTAACCGCAAATAAATAAAAGATAAAAGAAGGAAGTCTGAATCAGCTCTACAGTAAGCTAGCTAAGCTAGCTAAAGTATTTACATTTTTCCCTACCAATTCATGGCGTTACTTGAACTTACGGTCATTTAGAATCAAAGTACTCTCCTCTCAACGAGAGGAAGCAGAATTGCTTAATTTTTCACCGTCCAACAGTTGAGTTTGCGGGGCTCAAATGGTGTTACTATTTTACAACCAAATACCCCCACAACACCCTTAAACTTAAACTTAAATCAAAACATCCGTAAATGACAGCCGTCCGCTTCACGTCCGGGTATGACGTATGCTCGACTAGACCACGTGGCTTTGTGTTAAAGGTGCACGGTCCCTAAAAAAAGGAAAATAAAACACAGGAAACAACCCACAAAACTTTGACTCGCTGGTTATTAATTAATACAAGTCGGTGAAATGGCTTTGGTTTGATGGAAGAGACCTATCGAAGGATGTTACAGGTTCAGGTTCATGGCAGGTCCATGATACACGTCCAACTGTTAGCCTAAAACTGGTGTTAATCTAGTATCTGGCTAGTGCAGTATTTGGGAAAATTAAGTGTAGAGACCTCAAGTGCCCCGCAGATGGAGACAAATCGCATTTTTATTCGTATTCTGGGTTCCTGTTACGTTTCATTTCTCTCATCTCCTCGTCCCCTCCCCTACCAGCAAGGAATGAAAAGGGGGGAGAAGGACAGGATGCAGAAGTACAGTAGCAGCAATGTAACATTATACATTTAAACACTGACAATGGCTCTGTTCAATTCGGTGTCTCAGGAAGCCTTTACAGTGAGCACATATGTATAAACCTTTGACCGTATGTAGAGCAAGTACGCACAGCTCATAAATGGAACACAGCCTTCATCAGCGTTTCATTTGGAAACGTCCAAATGTGCGCTGCAAGATTCGTTCTTTTGCCTGCCAATTAAAATGCAAAAAGGCCCAGCAATTATAATCGATTAGTCCCTATATGTTAATACAGTCTGTAATACTTAAAAAAACGAAAAAGAAAAAAGAATCAGAGTGCTTGACAGACAAAGCAATTGAACAAAGTGGTGCTTCCAACTTCCAAGGAACAATCCTTGGTGTATCAACCCCTAATATCCATATTAATGTTATTAATAAATATCACTGATAATACTATTAACTACTAATGGGCTATAAACAGAGAATGAATTCCGTTGAATAAGACTGAGTAAGTTTCTTTTATTATCTTGTCAGTCATAACTTAGGAAGAACACAAAAATCCACAAATGTAAGACATTTGCTGGAATTTACACAAGCTGCCTGCCAATTACAATGCCAAATGGAGGACACAGCAGGGACCAGTTTTGGTGCCGTAGATTGCATTGTGTCGGATTGATGCATAGATTTACTGATTTACTGAGCATATTAGACAGAAATGGAGTCTGGATGTTGTTGCTCCATTGAATGGAGTGTTATCAGTGTTTATCTTATATGAGTTAGTAGGAGCCTGTAACACTTTCTTTTAGTTGTTTTAAAAGCCAGACGAAGGACGTCTTGACAGGATACTCGGTGTTCTCTTGAACAAAGCTCCGAAGAGATGATTTAAGAGCAGCTACATTTATAATCTGGCATTTAAATAGCTGGCAAAATGTGTTTCTGGGTCGTAAAGGAAGAAGGTTGCAGGAAACAAAACATCGGTTTGATTTCATTGTCATTTCCTCTGCTTCAACCAGAGGCCTTGCAAAGAGCTCACTGAGCTCCATCGAGGATTTAGAACTTATCCCAGCCGTGTTCCCAAGCACGGCGTGGGTCTCGCCCAAGACGCCAGCTGTAAGCCTGATAGAGGACTCAACAAAACAATAAGGTGGGATAAACGCCAAACAGATGTTACAAGCCCCCCACCTCACCCCACAGCTATTGATGGAAAAGTCAGCCTCTTTTAGTTTTTCCTTGCCTTTCAAAAGCAAAGTCAGGTTTTGAGCTCAGGGGTCATTAGGATGTAGATGCTCTGCTGAGGTGATGCTGTCACACATTTCATTAAGGCTGCTTATTGAAATGATTATATACATGCTGTTGTATAGAGATACTTTCATCTCCTTTACAGTTGCTGTACAAACAATCCTGAAATACTTAATAAATTATTTCCATTTGATACTAATACTGCATCACAGTGTGTTCCACTACATTTATTTATTTGAAAACAATAGTTCCTGATCCCAATTTCGCCTACAAAATATACAACCAGCTCGTAAAACAGATGACAAAACAAGCTTATAAAACACTCATATAGATTAAACTACCAGAATGTTAAGTAACTACAGTACATAAAAGTAAACTACACTACAGTGTTAAAATACTGCTGACATGTTAATGGAGTATTAATAATAACATTTTTTTTCCTGTTAAGTAATAAAGTAACTATAATTCTTTAGAATTCTTTTTGTAGCTGATAACAAAAAAACCCCACTTTTACTGAAGACAAACTTTGAATACTTGCTCATAAAGGAATATTACCCAGTGTGTTATTGCTACACTACTTGACACCATTGAACTCTACAGTTCCAAGTTTTCCACACTGTTTGACAGCATTAATAATCATGTACAAACACACAATCTACTGGAACACAGTGCAATTTTCAAAGTAGCTTATTAAATGGATGTAGTGGTTTGCATGTATATATACTCGTGTTGTACAAAATGGTCGAATATCATGGAATTTTTCCTAATTAATTCAAAAATGTAAACTTTAGCATTGCCTAATCTATTACACATAAAGTGAAATATTTCAAGCCTCTGTTGTTTTAATTTGGATGATTGTTGCTTATACAGTTGCAGTGAAATAGTCAGTTTATTTTAAGATGTGTTTTTATAAATGTTTTTAATGATAAGCCACACTTTGCATAGAAATGTGCACCTTCTTAAATAACTGCAGGAAAACCATCATAATGTAATGAGCTGCATTAGTAAGACTTATCCAATTGAAAAATTGAATTAAAATTGCATGGCTTTTGTTTTGAATTAGATATTGCAACAACTGTATTAACACAGTGATTAGTTCCTGCATTAATCATTTTGTTTGCAAATCATTGAGTATAATAAAATAATTGATGAAGTTACATCCTCACATTGTCCAAAGGCCACGTTTATTCCGTTTATGATCAAAAAACACAAAGATTTGAAGCAAATTCTAATAAGTGACAAACTGAGATTTATGAATATTTGGCATATTTTCTTGAAAAATGAACCAAACAATTATCAAATAGTTACCGAATGTCTTGTGTCCATTATTTCAATGGTATAAATCTGCATATGAAGGTGACATATTTTTAATGTAGATTGCAGGCTTTGAAATCTATGTCTAAAAACGAAACATACATTCACAAGAATGGATTTACCAAAGAGGGGTTGAACAGGTTAATTATTAAGGACAGTGGTCATCAGTATGCCAGAATTGTTTTGCTACTCTCACTTTTTCTTGCTTTTTTCCACACTCTTCCCACAGGGCTGCTCAGTTCCTTTGCAGCCCAGCTGCACTCTGCGGTTCATATTCTCTATCTGGGCAGGGGTCAGCAGTAATCGACCCAAGTACAACCCAAACACTTAGTCTCACACACTACTTGCTGCTCCACTACTGTTGTTGTTGTTGTTTCTGTTGACTTATACATATAAACCAGTAAACAGAAATTAAGATAAAATCGATCACCATGTTTGCTCCCTCATTTAGAGAGGAAGTGGCCCCTGGGCTTCTTTAATTGACTCCCAGAGGAGGTTTATATTTATGTATTCTGTTGGGCTCAGCTTTGCCTCTTCCTGCTTCAATTCCTCTTTTTTTTTTTTTTGAACAGGACATTGGGTTTCCCCGGCAACTAGGGCTCCAATCACCCTGGCCAGCTGCAGATTAGTTCAGCAGTGGGGGGTTTAGGTGGGTGGGAGCTGAGAGGGGATGTGGAGGGGGGAGTGATGACGGAAAATGAGAGGAAGGAGAGAGGGAGAGGGGGGTGGCATCAGGGAAGGAGGAGTGGGGAAAAGTTTGTGAAGGGGAGAGAGAGAGAGAGAGAGAGAGAGAGAGAGAGAGAGAGACGGAGCCAGCGTCATAGAGAGATAGGATTCCGAATGGGCGAGTGTGTGTTTGAGATCTGAGAGTGGAGAAAGAAGCTGTAAACATTTTAGCCCTGAGGCTGGACTAGGAGGAGGGAGATCCTGACTTTTTTTTTTTTTCAAAGTTTTAGAGTGCTTGAAGCCGCACTTGGTGTCTTTCTCTGTGTGTATATGTAGGAGGCACAGGCAGGGGCTATGCAAACTAGAAGCCGGGGGCAGGGGTAGAGGTGTACGAACTGTGGAAGAGAGAAAGAGAGAGAGAGAGAGAGACAGGGAAAGGCAACCTGCTCTGAAGTAAAGGAAACATGCAAGTGGATGTTGTCTTCTACAGGGTCAGGTTACTCAAAATGAGGAACTACTCCAAGAGCACTTCATCAGGGCTCACCCAGCTCAGAGAGGTAAGAAGAAGTGTCTCTCTGTGTGTGTTTGCATCTTTTCTTTTCTTACACTATTTAAAATATTCTAATAAATCAACAGAACCAAAGTGATCCAGTCAATCCTGAAATTAATCATATTGTTGAAGAATCCATCTCCATGCACGGAACTCTACTTTGACCCTCTCTGGGTGCAGTGCAGTTTACATGCTTGCTCATGACCTTGAATGTGTCATGTGGAAGGTGAGGATGTGGTTATGCCTCTGTTCATCTGAGCTGCATTTCTGACTCCAGTCAAAGCACACCTGCGTGCACTTTGAGTATACTCAGGTTTTCAGGTAGTCAAGTCTCCCGTCTCCGTCCATCATACTGTCCACAGTAGACATGCCTGTATCTGATTGTACGTGAGCACACACACATATGCTCACTTTCTGCCAGCGCTGATTTGCTTATTAAATGAAGACAGATGTTATTGGTGAACATTTGGCGAACAACCAGAGTGCACAATTAAACTCACATTCCAAACCGGCCTTTTTGAGGGGTGAGAGAGAGAGAGAGAGAGAGAGAGAGAGAAGAGGAGAGGATAAGTGAGATAAGCATTCTTTGCCGTGAACAAAGGCAGCTCTTCATGCAGAGTCCAAGTGTTTGAATTATTGTAAGGAGGAGACAGCGGTGAAGACCTCCCCCAGGGAAGATAGAGGGGTTAAGGTGCTTCCAGAAAGTCAGTTTAGGAATGAGCTGTTTGCAGATTTATGACCCGGCTTTGTTGAAAGCGTGGCGTTGGGTTTGAAAGTTTCGCGTTGTGCTTGTTGTAATTTGCATGAGCAAGGAGTAGAAAGTTTTTACACCTTCTGCTATTTGGCCTTGGAAATACTCATGTGCAGAGAAGATGATGCATTTTGATATTCCAGCAACACTAACAGTAATTTGTCATAGTAACAGGACAGTTATCATGAGCAGCAACATCATAGTGGCCAAGAAGACATAGAATGCTGAAAAATGCATCGCTAGGCCTTCTGAACATTTTAAATGCATTTCCTACCTCGATGAAAGATAAGCTAAGGTTTTTTTTTTTTATGTTTGAAGATATTACTGCCATCATCTGACAATGTGTGGAATTGCAGTATACAAAGAGATCTTTTGCAGTATTATTTTTATCTACTGTAGTCTTTCAGACAAACACCAGGTGCATTTACCAGTGTGGAAGTTCAACTAGTTTTTCCTTTATAAG
Organism: Mola mola; assembly: GCA_001698575.1. NCBI lineage: Eukaryota > Metazoa > Chordata > Actinopteri > Tetraodontiformes > Molidae > Mola > Mola mola. The sequence continues at coordinate 1,447,938 of KV751345.1, forward strand.
CTGAGCAATAAATGCCCATTTAACTACTTTCTCATCAACCAGACAAAATAGGTCAACTTTAATGTAATTGCTAATAGAATGCAGATATAATGCAAAACGATTGATATAAACAATGTATGATTTTTTTGATGGAAATTATGGCTCTATAGTTGTGCTTGTGGTTAAAAACTGTCCCACTCTGAATCTGGAATCCCATCCATGCGTCTTTGTGTATTCATGCTAGCAGACGCTCAGATGATGGTCATGCTGGTCATGCCACAGTGCTACAGGAATATCCACTATGTCCCATAATCACTGACCCTTAAGAGTTAGTTATCAGTCAGCCAGCAAAATCCATCTCAGCTGCATGTTTCCGTTGGCCTTTTAGTTCAACACACTGGGCAATCATTAAACCCAAGAATAACGCTGTCATAAAACATTGCAGCAAGTGATTTGATATACTTTGATTATAAAAACCGCTGAAATGTTCTTGTCTGTGGGACAATGTTGTGTACTGTCTCTTAAGGTCACATATTTTGACATTAGCACAATTGAGCAACCTCTGGGAGGTTAATTAGAAGTCCGAATGACCGCACCATTCCTCCGCTCTCTTGTGTTTGTTTGTCCTGAACTATTTACTTAAATGGGTAAGATTGAAGGTTTATTGAATTAAGACTGGCTGACTCTCCGGTGTTGGGAAGAGTAGTTCCACGGCGTTTCAGTTAAAAAGACAGCGACGTTGTAATAAGTGGGCTATAATCTAGTAAAGGGGCTTTGCTGTGGAGCCATTGTTTGTGTATGTGTGTTTGTTACTATCACACACAGGAGTGCTTTGTCAAATTGGGTCAATCTACATTCTGATTCATGCACTAACTGTTGGCACAACTGTTGTGCAGCGTGCACAGCGTGCACTGTGGTAGAAATGAGGTTATTTGTGACCTTGTACTCATCACTCACAATATTCACACTCTCAACGCCTCAGTCTTCCTACACCCAGAGACACACTCATGCATTCTGGGCACATCCTCTAATTTCTGATTTTCCTTTCTCGCTCACCAGAATATTAACACTCTCATATTCGTGGCATCTTCACTTAGTGCACATCTATCTTTTCATTCTATGTAACTACTGTACACGTTGAAATACACACCCGCACATATCAACACGTGTGAGAAAAGAAAACTCAAAACCAGATGTTTAGTATTAAGACAAGGCTGTCACCTCTCTTAACTGAGTCACCTCTTTACTCTTTACCTTTTCTTGGAAGCACGCTGAAGTGGAGAGGATTGTATGAGTCACTAGTTTGCAAGTACACCCAGGAAACTGTGTTAAATTTCACATCGGAGTTATTAGGTGCCTTTTTTTTTTTTTTTAATCATCTTTTTACATTCACTTTTTGCAGGCATGTATGTGCTTATGGACACATTTGCATGCAGCTTATATGTGTGCATAAATATTTCTGCTGACATGTGGAAAAAATGTCAAATCGGGTGATTAGTCATGGTTGAACTTGATTTTATTTTCATCAGTGGGTTGATACTACATATCCATACATGGTGTGTTTGTGTATATGCCAAATCCCGCCAGTGACATCTGTCTTCTCTTATTGTTTTCTGCTTAGAAAAGTGACAGCAGGGCTTAAGAGGTTTCAACCCGTGCGCCCCTCCCCTTACAGGAACTGGCTATTGACAGAGACTGCAGGGCAGCCTGAAACGTAGAGGCCACCGGGCCACTTGCCTGCTGTCCCTGAGTCTGCTATTGTTGCCACAGCGATGCACTCAGAAGGAATGCGTCCTGTGGTGATGGTGAAAGAACACCTTTTGTTTGAGAGATATGGGAAGGTATTATTGTCTGTGATTGTCTGTGTGGATGGTCATGGATTTCATCATGATCAAACCCACCCCCTGCTCAAACACACACATACACTGATGCATGCCATCTCAAACCCCCTCAAGTGCTTGTAGGAGTCAAACCAGCACACATGCATGGATAATGCATACAATCAAACTAGTTACCGGAGGAATTTATCCATTCTACAGCTGCCTGGGGTTTTTTTCATTAGATGCACGCTTTACTCTGACGCTCACATATGCACACACTTTTCCATCAGCCTGTTGGTTGCAAGCTGTTCTGCTTTCTGGCAGTTTCACCTTGCGGAGAGTCTTATGTCGTATTTAAAAGAAAATTGACCAGGGCTTGAGAGAAAATGGTTATTGCAACAGAAAAGGGGACATTTAACAGTTGTTTACACACTACAGAATGAGAATCTCTGACAGGGGTGAAAATTGAGGCAGCTGCGGTTTAATGATGAGTTTATAGAGTTGGGCAGAGAGGATCGTCCCACAAGCCAATGTCGATAATATGCTGGTGACTATCCAATAGCACAATTTTTCCACCTTGGTTTGCCTTTGCAGCTAAGGCCCATTGGCAGTGTGTAGTGCTGGAATATGCCCAAACTCACACACACACATATACTTCAGAACACACACAGACACGCACAGGAAAAGAGGCAGAGACAGACTCAAACACGTCCACTGAAATTTAGACCACAACACCCACAAATGGGTGGATACAAACAAGTGAGTATGCATATATGCCAGGGGATGTTCAAATATGTGTTGGCATACATACTCAACACACATAGCTCAACATGCACTTACCATTTGCTTAACATCCCCAACTTAACAAATGAAAGGCTTGACGATGCACTCTTGAAGGGAATGCGTCTATCTTGGTTCATAATGTGACTCAAATATGGTTGTGAAGCTTATTGATTTAGAGTATTGTTGCTATGTTTATAGCGAGCATTTAAACCCAAATGGGAAAAGGTTGCCAACCACTTTGTTAGTGTGACAATGTGCAATATGTAGGTGTTGTATTTGAAATGGCTACTGAAAACAGTAGGAGCCATGACCATCAAATCAATTAAAGAGTTTCTACTGTCCTTAATCTTACCCTTCTCTTTTGCAGCGCTGGCTGAGAATGAGAAGAATTTTGTTTACTTGTCAATCGCAGCGTAACAACTTAATGAGTAGATAGTCCAGGCGTACCGTTGACACAGAGATTTGAGATTTGATCATACCCAATCATAACTAAACACTGTCTTATTAAGTTTTAGATCTGGGAAGGTGGTGGTTATCTCTGTCTGTCTCCAGTGTAATGACTCTTTCAATGATGTCATTCTTTGTTAGACAGCAGTGCTGTATAGTGCCAAGTTGTGTCTGTTGAGCCTTTTTAGTTGTGCATAGATGATTAGTTTTGATATATGGGGTTCCAAGTCTAAAAATGTGTTTTTCTTGCTCATATATTTTGAAATATTTAGCTCACTTTCCTCACATATAGCCAAAGTTTTTTCACATTTCACGTGATTAATCAAAGATATGTTGAATGTGATATTGATATGTAATTGTTGATAATTATTAATTAATTATTTAACAACAATTAACAACAATTAACAACAAAGTTAGCAACATCAAATATAAGATCTGAATGCAAAGAATAATAGTTTAATCTAAATGTTGAAAGTTTCTCTATAGTAACTAGTCAGTTGATTTTAAGAAATGTAGAAAATACGTACATAATATTTACAGTAAAAGTTAGTTGTTGGTTGAAAACACTTCATTATTGTGCAACACTAGCAATGAATATTAAAAGAAAATGGCATTTAAGGATTCAAAACAAGAAATAAACAGATGGGAAACAGTTAGATTTTTTGCTATGTGTTGAGTGCAGTTTGTCAAGTTTAGTTAGCTCAGTTCTACTAGTGGTTTTGGCCCATACTCATAGCTGTTCATCACAGTGTGTGTGTAGGTCAACGATGTTAACCCGCACTCTGACTCTGGAGTTTGTGCTCCGGAAGAGCACATTCCCAAGCTCTCGCCTTGTTCGGCTCCCTCTGGGATCAGCAGGGGTGAATTATAAGATCTGTTTCTGTGCAGGCTTGCAGAGGAACAGGAGAGCAGGGATGAGACGGAGGAGCTCTAGAGGGAATTTCCAAGCGGCAAGGCAACACTTAAAATTTGACTGGGGGGGACCAGGAAATAGAAGCGGAAAGGAGGATTTTGGCATCGGACCTCAGACTTGTAGGGGGAAAGCTAATCTGAAAGCCAGGTTATTGTCGACATGGTCTTTATGTCCATTCACTGCAGCTGAGCCTGTTTTAGGGAGGGAAGTTTTTGCCATCAGTCTCATCAGTACAATGTTATACTAGACAATGACACTTCCTCTGTACAATTCAGTTCCTCTGAATGTTAAAAGCAGAGATGTTTTATCTGAGATTTGAGACATGCCAGGCCTGTCTTCCAGGTGTAAGGGAGGACACTGTGAAACAGTACAACTGTGGTTACACATGCAAGTGGGTATGTCTGTCACCTGATCTCTTACTCATGGCTGTTCATTAACTCAGGCATACAAAGTTATCACTGTTCCCAGGCAGCAAGGCTCATAGCTAGGTAAAGCTTCACAGATTGTTTTGTTTAGCCAACATTCCTGTTGATGGCCTCTCTTACTCTGTCAGTGCCAATTTATGTTTGCTGCAACCACAGATCTCCAACACAAGTGCACCATGGTGTTGTCTCACGCTGCTGGATGAGTCTGTGATGAGCTACATGCTAAAGTCAATAATGTCAGCATGCTAACATGGCGATAGAGACAATGCAAATACTGGTGTTATACTGGTATATTGCTTACATGTCTTATATGTTTAGCGGGTATGCATGTAAATCATTTATAATCGGAACCAAAGTTCTAAGATTAAATGTCAAATGATCATTAAAGTCATTGTAGTGCAGTACCTCATCGGGGTACCTTAAATATGTGTGCCACATGTGACGTGAATCAAATAGTTTGACTCTAGAGGAATGTAGAGGAAGAGACAGACAATCGCCTGTAGTCTGAATATTCTTAAGGCAAGCTGGAAATCTGTAGAAAGTGATACAGCAATCCATCCAATATTGTTGAAATAATTGTTTTTGGACCAAAGTGATGGATGCACCGGGCAACATCACCACGCACCTTGCAGTGACTGTGTAAAGTTGCCATGAGTTTCAGATTGTCTGTTTTATAAAGTTCTATGGCTGAAAGTTCTACGTGGTTTGCTCTTGGCAGTTTAATACTCTTTGTTTGAAACATATTAAGGCCCTTGTCATCACCGTACTCCATTGGCTGAAGCTAGAGTACTTTTCAGCTGCAAACATACTAAACGTAGATTTGGGGATTTGACAGAAGCAGAATTGGATGCGATTATCGGGGCCAAAACGAGAGCTGTTTAAAAATGTGTCCAGGGAAGAGTTGGCACAAGCACTGGACCGTGGAGCCAGCACAGTAATTGGAAGCAGACCAGTGATGAGTCAGGAGGTCTGATGACGGGAACTTTCTATTGCCAGATTCATAGATGCACATCTACTCTGAACATAAGTGGACTTAACCCTATCAGCTTCCCGGCTCAAAATCGTTGTTTTGTCCACTTGAGTCCATGTGTAGAGAACAAGTCATTGTGTGGAGAATTTACAGTCAATGAATGTTTGTGACATATTAATGAAGTTTGCCACATTTATTCTTCTTGCAATCATACCGGTTTGAACTCTTTTGTTGATATTGCACCTTTGAAAATTACGCATGTCAGTCAACATTGTGGTTTGGAGACATCCACCTCGTCCCGCATGGCACACTTTATCTTAACCAAGCTGAGTATATCCAGACGGCAAGAGCACATCTGACATGCGGGCTCCTGGACAACTCCAGGCAGTGTCCTGATCTGGATGTCCAGACTTTGTCCCTGAGTACACATGAGTAAACAGCTTATCTGAGGGGAGGAGGGGCTGACTTGTCCGTGGAAGAGAGGCGAAAGACAGATGCTCTGACTCTGCAAGGAGACGTAACACGAAACCCACTCCCAGATGGGGGAGAGAGTTTCTCCCCCATCAGAGCTGTCTTGGAGCTCTGCCTCCAAGACAGATTCATCCTCCTCCTCCTGCTCCACTGTGGTTTTTTTTCTCATTGCAGAGATCTCCTCTTTTTCATTGGTAGAGAGGCTTCCCCTTCTCTCCACCGAGCTTTGACCGCTTTGTATTTGCTGAAGATAGGAAAATTGTTGTTGGGATGGAAAATATCATAATATAATCCAATTTTCCATCAGGACATTCCAAATAAAAAAAAAATTGTATTATACACTTCACTTTCAGCTTTCTTCAAAGCAACATTGCCAAAGATCCAAACTTATATTTCAAGAAGGGTTTATCACTTGTGAAATGCATTGTAAGTTGCACCATATGCAGGTTGCGGAATGTGGAATGGCAGCCACACGTTCCAAAGGGAAAGGGAGACTTTCCCCATTAACAGCCTGTGGTTGAACCGTCACAGGGTGATCATTTGTAAACTCTGACAGGTGGAGCAAGTGAGAAGGACTTTTAGAGGAAGATTTTGCTGAGCTTGTGTGGAGTTTTCCTTCCGCTTTCTGCCATTTTGACCTTGTGGTAGCCAGAGCTGTCCCATTTATCAGCAATGAACTCAAGTTCTTATGTACAGGCTGAATTCAGCAGTTCTGCAAAAGGCTCGTGACTTAGTTTCAGGAGACATAGAAGGATGTTTTTATTCCCACTTCCTGTTGGTCACATCACATGTCCTGTATGTTTGTATGCAAAAACACAAACAAGAAATTAACTATTTATTTCAGGCATAAGAAGCCTCCTAATTGGTGTTGCAGTCTGTCCCTTCATTGTGACAGTGTACCATAATTACATTCATAGTGGCTTTCCCTGCGGCCCAAATTATAATTAAGTTGTTTATACATGTTCCGACGTAATATTTTGGCCCACTCTCCCAATTCTCAGAGGAATAGACTGTAGACACACAAGCTGCAATAACTCTCAGCTATAAATGACAACACAAATACACAGAACATATGTGGCAATATAAATCTAACAATGGAGTAGCGTTATATTTAGTGGATTGATAAGCACAAAAAAAAAAAACACGCGGGGAGAAATTAATTGTTTGTGATCTCCCCCAGCAGTTCCTGTCTGATTCTACAGCTAGCCCATTTTCAAACTGTCTCATGTCCATCCTCTCCTAACAATGGAGGGAACGGGGTGGGGGGGGGACTGGAGGGATAAGAGGACATAGCACAGCAGGGCTATCAATAGTTTTGTGTGACAGGACACTGGGCAGCGGAATGGCTGGTGCATGCGCTGTGTGTGTGGGCTTGTGCTTGTGTTTTGCCCCTAAATCAAATTGCAAATTAAATTTTATTTGTATAGCCCAAACTCATAATTTACACATTATCTCACTGGGCTTTGACAAACTATACAGATGTGACACCCTCTGCCCTTAGACCCTCGAACCGAACAGGGAAAATAAGAAACCTCAGGAAGAACCACAGAGGAGGAACCTTCTTCCTAGGACGGACAGACGTGCAATAGATGTCACTTGTACAAAACACAAAAACATGATAACAACAGTTTACTTGGAATGTATAAAACATCCATGAGTCCCAGAGTCTGTGGATTCTATAAATCCAGATGTATGGGAAGTCTAGTGATCCAGACGGTGTATTCTGTTGGCTCAGGAGTCATTATAGTCCATGTAGCAAGATCTGAGTGTTGCTGATGTAGTCACTGAGTCCAAGAGTATGTAGAATCTGTAAATCCAGGGATGTGTGAAGTGTAGTGATCCAGAAGCAGGTGTAGTCTATTGATCCAGAAGCCACTGTGGCCAACCTAGGATCCAAGTCACAAGATCTCCAGTCCTAATGTGGCCAGGAAGCATCAGGCAGGACCACAACAGCAGCTCCCACCGAGATGTAGAAAGACCTGCAGGATGATAAAGCACAACGACTCCGTAAAGTAAAGTTAGTGTAAGGATATGGACATTTAGAGGAGCAGAGATGGAGTTGGAGTCAGAGTAGGGAGTTATGTTAATTTAAAACAAAAAGTAAAGTAAGTCTTAAACCTGCAAGATTCAAAAAGTTTGACTGCAGCATCATTTGTATTAGGCTCGCTCCACACTACCAGATCACCTTACTTTGCAGTACCTGCAAGTTAGTAAGCAACAAAAGGCACCGATGGTGTTTATCTCTGTGTGTTGGTGCTCTGTTGAGCTTTTGACTCTGTATGCACTCATCCTGTACTCTCTGAAATGTCTCTCCTTTGTCTCATTTCTTCTGTTTGCTCATTGAGTAACACACATTTCCCTTCCAGGCAGCTGTCTAATAAGAATCTAATAAGAATCACAGTGCATGCAATGTATTTTGGCAGCTCCGTACTTGCTGCTACAGATGTTGAGCAATTAGAGTGAAGATAAATACACTCTCAATCCCAAAAGTGAAAAAAAATAACACTCTCCTCAGCTCCAGGTGTTAATTCCTTTAGAGCCCTGAGCCCAAATGTTTGCAGCAGTAACTGTTATTTGTCCAGTATTTACATAAAAATATTCAGAAGATACCACATCACAGACACAGCTGACAAGTCATGTTCAGTGAATGGAATTAGGTTAAACACCCCCTCTGATGATAAAACAGGTTTTTTTGACCCAGTTATCATGTCCATATGGTGTTTTCTTATTTACTATGAGACATCATGACAGAGATAAGATGTCAAAACATCATGGCTGAGCCTTTCTGCCTTTGTTCTGCCATTAACCAATTACTCTGATGTTAGGCTTGCCATCGTCCAGCATATAGTAGCCTAGTTTCAAAGTCAGAAGAAGACAGAGAAGGTATTCTCTATCTCACTGCCGCTGCAGGTGAGGAGCAGAGTGGTGAATGGAGACATCATTGGACAGGAACATTCATAGATCTCCATAACATAGGTGAGACAATGATCTAGAACTACATCCAAACCATCTGAAGGGACTTTTTTTTTCATGAAAAAGAAAATCACATATGTAACCCCCACCCCAAAAAAAAAAAAAACCCCGCAAAAAAACATGAGTTTTTAAGAGTTTAATCAATGGCCACATGTTTTTGACCAGGCTGTAAGCACATTTATTTCTACCGTCAAAATTTCTGAGGTTTTGTGTGCATTGATTCGCTGGGGGCCAGCACCCAGTGGCCTTTGGTGAACTGTAGTTCTAGCAGTGGCTTCTTTGCTTTCATTCAGATCGGACAAAGAACAGAACGATACCGAAATCTAACCGCTTGAAAAGTAATCTGTGTGATAGAATAAGAAAACATAGAAAAAGAGATGGAGGTGAGAGGTAAACATGGCGTGCAGGTATATTATAGAATTGTTGACTGACGGGCTCCCAGGCTTGTAAAACACTTGTATGCTGAGCAGATAAACACACATACTGTATACAGGCACATACAGTCATAGAGTTGGCCTGTTTGGCCAATGTCCAAGGCCCCGCTATGAGCTCAGCTTGGGAAAGCAGTAGGGGCCCTAAACAGGACACAGAGACAGAACCAGAGAGAGAGAGAGTGCTGAGTACAGATAAAATTCCATTGTTTATTTGCCTGGCCCTCTCCTTCCCTCCCCTCTCCATACATCCCTTCCTTCACCATCAACCCTTCCTTTTCTACTTCTTCAGGAACCAGCCAAAAGCCTGTCAAAGCCCACCAGGTCAAGGTAGCTTGTCATTCACAATGAAATCCCCAAATGACTCAAACTAAGCACTTCGTGTCAGATCAGGAAAACCCTGCATGCCTGAAACAAATCATTTCTGCTCCAGATCTGCAGAAGGTAAGACTTGGTACATTTTAGTATGACAGAGAACGAGAAGCTAAGGATTAAAATCACGGCCACCCCCCGTCTTTACTCCTTCATCACATAAGGTTGAGTGTGAAATGAAAAGGAGAGAATGAAAGAGGAAAGAAACGGTGAAGGTCGGGAGGAAAAAATAAGCCAAGTTTGCTAGAAAGAGCTGGCTTAATGTGCAGTGGTCTGTTAAATTGATTGCAGGCAAGGCTTTGGAAAACACTGTAGCTTAGCCACATTTGGTGTGGGATAGGGTCTCCAAGTCCGCTACAGTGCAGTAAGAAAAGAAAATAATCATTTTCTGGTATTTCGGACATTTTCATTGCAGGATATACTGTAATTTTAGTTTTAAGTTCTCTCTGCATCCCAGTTCTATATACAGTATATGCTCACTCTTAAGTTTAGGGCTTGCCTTTTTTTGGCAGCTTGTTTCTAATGACTCCATGTCCTGATATCTGTGAAATGCAGTGTGGGCCATGAGCAACTTTGCCCTTTTTAGGTATTTGGAAATGACAGAACAAAATAGTAAGCAGTTGGGGGAAGAACAAGTGAGGGATGATGATGTCATGGTGTTTCTGTGGGGCTGGAAAGAGGGATTCAGGGACAGGGGGATAGATGAGAGGAAATAATCTTTATGAGAAGCAGCTGCTGAGGAGAGGCGGGCAGTCCGGCATGGCTCCAGAGCAGTGAAGGCAGCAGTCAGCTAAAAGTTTGCTGACAACAACTGAGAGGGCTGATAAAGGTAGCTATGAAACACCTGCAAACATTGTGTTACGACCAAAAAGGCCAGTTGATAATTATTGTCCTAGTTTACATCGTGTGTATTTCCACTGTGGAAAGCTGTAGAGAGAGAAATATCCACTTTCTTTTACGGAAAAGTTGTAACACAGCTGTCAAAAAGCCAATTCACACAGTTTTATGAACAGCTTGTTGTGGGAAATTTGGTAGTGCTAGTGTGTCTTTGCACATCTCAACTTTAGGTCCATTTTTGACGCAACTCAAAGAATCCAACAATACATCGGGATGAGAAACGTTCCAGAATCATTAATGAATTGAATATGTACTAGTGAGTAATCTGAGTGCTGCCGAACACAGTGTACACATGTGCGCCCAGACACAGCATGAATCAGGAATTCATTTAAGGCTTTACAGGTGTGGCGTTTGGAGGGAATAGCGTGACACGTTCCAGAGAGGGGTCCAACAGCAGATATGACCTAGGGTCTCTCCAAGGGAGTTCTGAGAATCACACTAATCAGAATCAGCTCGGACCTACAGGGCGCTCACCCATTTTGCTGAGAAAATACAGCAAAAGTAATACCAAAAGGTCCAAAAAATGCATGCCTGAGACATCCAATTAAAGCAACTATTTGAAGGTTAATCCCTCTGTTTTTGTAATTAATAATAATTCCTTGGCTCTATATAGCGTTTTTCTAGGTGGCGGCGTTTTACATGAAATGTATAAACAAGGATATTGTACACAATACTCAAAGACACAATACAAACACAAAATTTATCGGTTATGATTTTTAAATTTGAATTTAGAAGCAATATTGAGTCAGGTGCTGTTGGCTATCTTGAAAAGGTGGGTTTTGATTTGATTTTTAAATAAACGCAGTGAGTCTGAGTTGCAGATATTTGGTGTGAGGGATTTCACATCGTCATCTCACACGCACAGTGTAACCCTCCAGTTTCTCATCAGTATCATATTTGCTCACATGCATAAACTTTGATTCCTGTTCTCCGACTTTACACATCTTTTTTTTTTTTTTTTTGAGAACAGGCGGGGCTACTAGATAATCTTATTTCTTGCAGGGAGACACCACCTTTCTTGAGCCATTAAGTGTAAACAAACAACATTCCTCTCCATAGTAGACATGAGTCTGTGTTGAGGAAAATCTGTCCATGGCCAGATACTCAGTGTCCGTCCACTGATAGAAATCTCCTGCTGAGTTTGTTATGCAACTGATGCTCCGCTCCGATGCCCTGCCTCTGACCTGCTGCTATCTCTAGCTTGTAAACGCTCTAAGGCAATTAAGACTGTGTGCTGCTCGCTGAGCACGAGATCATTCATTATCCGAAGTCTCATGTGTAATAAATAAACTAAAAACAACAGTACAGTCACCTGGTGATCCTGAGAGTAAACCCACTGGATGTCCTAAAATCAAAGGGTATAAATATCTCCTTGAATATGAATATCCACTCAGCTGCTGATGAACAAATACCACTTCCTCTGCCACAGTGTCCACGGTCTGCCACACCTCTCAAGGCTAAGGCTGAAGGGGGACAGGGTAGGTCTTTGAGGTCACAGTTGCCCTATGATGTTTTTATTGGCTTCAGCAGATGGCTTCCCTCAGCCTCTGCATTGTTATGGTGGCCATCTTGCTCTGGCTGTCGGGGTTAACAATAGTTGCCCGAAGCTGTGGGAGACAAAAGTCTCCCCAGTAACCAAATGCTGTTAAACTGGCAATGCTGTCAAATTTACGGCTTTTACAAGGTGCAAGGACACAACGTGTCAGGTTCAGGCAAGTGTTGCAAAGCTTTGTGAAAAATGTATTTTTAATTATCATTATTTTTTTTTGCATTTTAATACAGGTCAGAATTGTGTTAAAATGCCAAATTAGCATTTATGGCACGAGAATCTTTTTATCAGCACTTTCTGTTTCCTTTGGCGCTCCAAATAATGAAGTTGAACAGCTTAAAAGCCCACAGTGTTTCACAGGGCAATAGTATACTTTTATTATTCTTTGCAATACCAACTTTCTTCTTTAGTTTTGACAACCCTTGTCTTCCCAACCCTCTCTCCTCTTTGATATGCTCCCTCCTCATATCTTCCATCTTTCCTCTCCCCCAATGACATGAAACACCAACTGAGAAAAAAGTTCATCTGTAAAACTCAGAGGCTCTGTACATCTCTTATAGTCCACTGCCCACTCCTCTTTCCACGCAGGATTTCTGTTCTTCATTTTTGTGTTGGATCAGGAGGGGGAGGAAGGAAAAAAAATGGATGTTTCCCCTCAAACATGTGACCTATGCTCAGCTCACAGCTGAAAATAATTTGGGCCTACAGGCCGGTGGATGGCTGACGCAAACCTCCTCCTCCTCTCTCCAGGGGGTAAGAGCTGATGGTGGGTTACAGACCAAGCAATGAGGGGTTGAGAGCTGCGGCCACAACTAGAAGTTAAAAGATGACACATTGTACTTTAAGACTGCTTATTGTAAGACAAGACTGCAGCTTTCACACAATGTCCATTTGTTCTTTGATTTTGGAAGAGAAAAAAATGAGAAAGCCTAGAATCATACCCCAACACTGGACCCACAGAGCCAATTATTGTGTCAGTTCAGCTATTTGGCTGCACTGTTTGTTTTATGCAGTCTATTGAAAGCCTGGCTTCATTCTGACTGGCCTCGCTGTCAGTTGGGACAACAATTTGTGGAATTCGACTAAACTAGGCTGACATTACCTGCGTAGGCAGGAATGTCAGGTGAGCTAATGCAGGATTATTGGGATAGGTTTGGGGGAGGACAAGGTTGCCCAGGAAGTGTTTGACAGCCTACAGATACATGAAAAGTGTCCCAGTGGATCCGGTGGAAGTCGCAAATGCACACACATGCACAATTTGGTCGGGAATGTGGGCAGTTTGGCAGGATGCGTGGTGGAAGTGTGTTTTTATATGATGGTTTGTGTGTGAGTATAAAGCTGGATGGCAAAGCAAGGAATAATGTTTCTGCAGATTGGTTGAAGAAAAAAAACTGTAGAAAGCTGCCAACAGGAGGTAGCCCTGATCTTTCATCCTCCTTTATATCAACCACATCTGTGCCACACAGGCTAGGCACTATTGCTCTATTCCAACCCTATTCCAGCTTTTTTAGGCCAAGGCCAATTTGACTCTAATTTGATTTATTATGCATATGGGTGGTCTTTTAGGAATGGACCGAGTAATAGCTTCAAACTGGTCAATCTTTTTGTTCATAATGAAGAACAAATGCAAATGAAAACAGAACAAGAACTTACTTTCTGGAAGGAAACCTTGCTATGACTCAAATAAAATGTGTATTGATACTCAAGACATCTGTGTGTTGAACTGAGGGCCCTTCTTTGGCTGCCGGCTGCCACTCATACTGTCCAAATAGAGTCCAAATACAATGTGGAGTTTTAGCATATTCCAGTTTTATATTAAGTTTTCCACAATTTCACAAATGTGCTGGCAAATTTTTACTTTTTGAGGGGATTGACATGCAGCCTGTGAGGTCTGTTAATCTGCAGTTTGATTCAGAAATGAGAGGTTTTAGTTATTTAGTTTTGTAAATCCAAACACTAGAGTCAGAAAAAAAAAAATCCTTCAGGGAGTCCTGGGGAAACATCTCTTCTCTTGACCTAACTCTAATTTTTCCGGCTTTATGTCTGCTTATTTTTGTATATCATGAAACAAACTAAAAAGCTGGAGTATTTTCAAGTGTCTAAATTTATGCACTTCACCAGTTTGACTTATAAATATTTTTCTCTGCAACTTCGTGATCTGGATGAACTATAGCTCTTCTTTACATGTGTTTCATCAAACTCACTCCATTATCCAAACACTTCCCTTGGACTGATGGTGTTTCTCTCTGTGTGACTGTGTAGGATGCCAGCTGCTAGCACCATGACCGGTGGGAGGGCCCTGCTGCTCTGTACAAACACTGACAACTGCATCTACCAATCAGTCAACGGGTAGGTGCCTCAAAAAGCTGTTAATATTTTTCATTTTCTTGTTTCAGCATGAAAGTGTTGCGAGCAATTATAACCTCAACATCTCAGTGTGATACCAAATGCTTTGGTAATACTTTTTTTTTTTTTTTACTTCTAAAGTCTCCTTGAGCAAGGCAGCTTTTATAATATGCCACGTATTACCGCAACTGATTCTTCACAAATAGAAATTGGGCAAAGTAAAATTACACAAAGGTTGTGAAAACGACTCCTCTTTTCCTAACACCCCTGACTAGCTGGAACTGATGAACATGAAACAATAATACTGTTTTCATGCTGCTGATTTGTGTCGCAGAGCTTTGCCTGTGTTTGCTGGAGGAAGTACTTAACTCGTCTACTCATTTTGTCAGAAAGATACCTTGCTCCTTTCAAATCAGAGCAGACAAAGGCGAGCAACCCTGTCAATCCTCTTGTTAGTGGTTGTTTCGCGTTAAAGGACAAGGTTATATGGGTGTCGATGCATTGACAACGCTTGACTTACACTTTGAGCATTTTTGAAATCTGAAATTAAAACAAATTAAAAATTAGAATAAAAAAATGTGCATTGTAACCAACCTATAAAGTTAAAATGTATTTTGTTCATGCTTTGTAAGCATTGATAACTATAAGTGCTTTGGAATTTTTATTTTTAGATTTTGGATCAAACTAATACAAGAAGTAGGAGTTCAGATTAGCGCTGCAATGATTATTCGATAAAAAAAAAAATTAATTGAAAACTATTTTCATAATCAAATAATCATGTCAGTCCTGTTTTAAGCAGAATGAACTAAACATTTGTTGGTTCCAGCTTCCTGAATTTCATGATTTGCTGCGGTTCTTATATAATTTCTGGCAGTGAATGAAGAGTTTTTTGGGTTTTAACTATTGGTTCCAGTAAAGATGCAATTTGAATACACTAAAAAATGTGATGAACATTTTCCGCTATTTCCCACAATTCATAGAAGAAATGATTAATTTGATTAATGGTAAAACAAAAAAAATAATCAGTGGATAAATAGATGTGTAAAACAATCGTTAGTTGCAGCTCTACTACAGACCTTGAGCAAACCCAGCATTAGGAAGCTGAAATGTGAAGCTTGTAGTCAAGTCAACTTTATTTATATAGCACATTTAAAATAACTAAAGTTGACCAAAGTCTAACAAAAAACAAGAAACGGGAGACAGCGGGCAGGGTATACTCCACTTCTGCTTTGACAATTCTTTTTTCTATTGTATCTCCTGTCAGCTTAAAGTTGGGGAAGCTACTGTCCTTCTTCTGCTGCGGGATGTAAGCACCATAACAATAACAGGGTTTAAGAACCAGAACAGGGCAGAGTTTGCCATCTGGCGCCTGGATACTGTTCCTGCCCCCTGCTGCCACTCTCTAATGCCTCTGTGACCACTTTATATGCTCCCTTCTGTCATCCTTGCAATGGCCATTAGTGCCGCTTAGATTACAAGAGGGAATTATGAGAGCCCAATAAGATTTTAATGTTTTTTGGGAGGGTCTACTATGACACTATACCTGGTGTTGCTCAACAATTTCAGACATTTCTTTTGGGTTGAATTGTCAAAAGTTAGTAAAATCTATTAGTTTTGTCTCTGTTTTATTTCCTCTGGCCCATTTTAAACCCCTTTCTTTTATGCGCTGAGCCTGTGTTAGTTCAGCTGTTCAGAGATGCTGAGTTGCCCTCCTTCTACCCTCAGTGACCCTCTCCACCATGCTCCACCCATCCTGGCATGTGAGAGACAAGCATTTTTTATTTTTAATCACAAACAATTGAGTTTTTCAAAATGGGTTCATACACCATTAATTTTCTTCTGCTTTATTTTCAGTTGCCCCCCCCCCCCTCCACTTCCCCCTGTTCATATTTACTTGGCGTGTCTGTATGACCTAGTTTTCCCCTCTGTTGCTTGTTGCTTCATAAATATATCTGTTTTAACCAAAGGATACTGAAAGAGAAGGGTGGTGGGTAGTAAAACCCTGGGTAGATGGAAGATAATTATTTAGTTTCAAGTCATTCTTTTCTTAAGTGTCTAAGAAACCATAAGAATATCCCCAAGAGATTTCCTCTGCAAGACTGTTTGTCTTTACTTGCAACAATGGCATCAGAAGTCATCCAGCAAAGCTTCGTTTCCTCTGTTTGTTGGAAATTCAATCATTTGCTGAATGGTCCTTGAGCCAAAATTGAGTCGAGTAGGAAAGAAAAGATGCACGTCTACACGTTGGCCTCTCCCCTCTTCTGTCTATAGTTTAATCGCCACTCCAGAAATAGCTGTGTGTGTAGCTTGTAAACTTTGACCTCCAAACCCAAAGTTCAAGCAGTCATGACCCAGTAATCTTCAAGGAGTGACTCATAGCTAGCACAGAGGCACCCAACAGACATCTGAGCTCTTTTAACAAGAATTCTTGTTTAAAACAAAGTTCTATTTGGACGTATTTGTAAGTGCTCAAATTGCAAGGCCAATTTTAGGGGCTATGAGGAACATATTACTCTGCTACTATATGGACTGAAGGCAACAGCTGACATTTCTATGAAAATAATTGTTCTATAAGTTTTAAGATTTAACACCAGTGAAGTGTACTGTGCAGTGGTTGGCACAGTTCTGTGGTCAAGAGAAGCCTCTTTGCATCTTTTGCCTGTTTCTTTGGAATTATTTTTAGTCCCTCACCAAAATGCATTTTATGATTTTTAGCCTGTTCATCTTGAACCAGAACGTCTCGTTCTTATTTTTAAATCAAATCTTGTATTTTCTCACCAATTATAAAAAGCATCAAGAACCACTTGCATTGGATTATTAAACTTTTTTGGTCTGAATTTGTAACAAATGAACTTATTTAGTTGCATAAAAGACAGCAGGGCCAGGCATGAGGACAAGATTTTTTTCATCATGTATTTTGAGAAAAAAAGCTGAAATGGCAGGTATAAAATTGAAATACAATTTGAGAATAAAGTGTCAGATGCCGTGCCTACCTGAGGTCCACACCTTCAGGATCAAACAATTTATCAATTGTCTATTGTGTCTTGTGATAAAGACACAATAGATAAATAGCCTCTCTGAATTGCACACAGGTGCCTTCGTCCATTGCCCGCTATGTCAGATTGCGCGATTGTGATTTATCCTTCTGAACAGATGCTGTCTTCA
This sequence comes from Mola mola, assembly GCA_001698575.1. Classification (NCBI taxonomy): domain Eukaryota; kingdom Metazoa; phylum Chordata; class Actinopteri; order Tetraodontiformes; family Molidae; genus Mola; species Mola mola. Next base: position 1,465,479 of record KV751345.1, read on the forward strand.
AAGTCCTAATTCTGCTAACTACACTGTGCTCATGAGCTAAAAGAGAAAGAATTTCTTTGTTATTAAAGCTGATTCTAAAGTACAGTTTCACCAGTTCTTCTACATGAGGCATTCTGTAGATACTCTGTTTAGAGTCCTTAAAGGTCGACTTTAAATTCTTGGCTCTTTTAATTAATTCACAAAATTATAATTCAACACTATTTTGACATTTCGTGTTTTTCTCAACATTTAAATTTTTTTGTCCAGGAGCATGATGAAAAATAATCTTTGTCCTTTCATATGTTTTTTTCTCATGACTGGTGGCACAGTGGTGGTTAGCTATGTCGCCTCACAGCAAGAAGGTCCTGGGTTTGATTCTCTGTGTTGGAAGGTTCTCCCCCTGTATCTGTGAGGCTTTTGGATACTCCAGCTTCCTCCCACAGTCCAAACAACATGCAAGGAGGGGGTTAGGTTAATTGGTTACTCTAAAATGCTCTTAGGGGCTTGTTATCAATGTATGAGAGCATTGTAGGTTTAATGTGTTATGTAAATCTAATATACTATGCCTTGAAACATTTGGACGCAGTGCTGTGTTTATGTATATAATCATGTATGATTTTTTGTGCATGTTTTTCTTCTCTAGGCTCCAGTGCTGTTGTTTGAAGGTCAGGGAAGCTCCGTCTTCTGTGGCGTCCCAGCGCCAAGAGGTGTGTGGGTCACCAGGGGACAGAGAGAAGAAGGACACTGTGTCCCCTAAGCGTCCCCTCTCACCTCTGCTCACCCTGAGTGACAGTCCAGGTCCTCCCGACACCATGCTCGCTCATCAAAGAGCCTCCAACAACACGGACCCACGGAGTCCCAACGTGGAGAATGGGCTGTGCAGCAAGCTGAACCACAACAAGGTCCCAGCTGGAGTAAAGACTGCCAGCATCCGTGATAAGATCTCTCAATGGGAGGGTAAAAAGGAGGCTACCCCACTAAGTTCGACAGGGACGTTTCCACTTAGCATGACGCAGAAGGAAGTTGAGACTGTGAGGAAGAAGGAATCCAAAACTTCAGAGGTCCAAAGGACAGATAGCAAGAGGTCCATGAGCTGGGACAGACAAGACTCAGGGAAGGAGAATGTTGGGAAACTGGGGGATTCACGGCCAAAATCTCCTGAAGGGCCGACAAACAAGGACAGAGAAGTGGTGCTAGAGAGGGGATTCCGGCCTTCCAAGCCGACAGAACAACCCCAAGACAAGAAAACCGTTTTAACTCATGTTAAGAAATTGGAGAAGGCAACAAAAGAGGTTCCTGACAGACCGTCACTTGCATTTCCAGGAAATTACTTCTCCCCTTCTTCAAAGGAGGACCTGGAAGAAACAGAAAAGAAGGCCAATGAGCCAATTTTTGGGACTTTTGACATTACGCGGCCTGGCGGGTCACTGAGAAGGAGGGAGGGGGATCCAGGGAATGTGTACAGCGAGCCAGGTGCGCCATCGATAAACCCATTACCTAAACCTCAGAGAACCTTCCAGCACCACACCTCTCCTTCTACCACAGCTTCAGGGCCAGGCTCAGGGAAGGGAAGGAGGAATTTGCCCCCTTTGCCCTCCATTCCTCCACCACCTTTACCCACATGCCCACCCCCTGGAGTTTGCAAGAGACCCTGGACTGACAGACACTGGGACAGCAATAACAGGTAAAATAATGAGTATCACAAAAATGCGCATCCATAATTTTCTTAAGTTATATAAAGCAAAAGACTAAAAGCTAATTGCTTAGTCGTTCAGTAGCTCTACATATTAGCATATGAGCCAAATGCTAACATCATAATGTTCACTTGCCCATAGCAACAATGCTACCTTGCTAGTCTTTAGTATGTCCACCATTTTTTAGTTTTTTCCATGTGTGACAGCTAACAAGGTTTAATGTTAAATGTGTCTTTATTATCTATTATTAACATCAGAGACGCACAGAAGAACAAAATTACGGTGCACAAAATCACAATAAAAACACAAAATATAAAAAGAACCTTAAAACTGTACCAATATAACATACTAATTGGTGATAAGTGTAACCTGATGATGTTGCTTCAGAAAAAATGGGTGACCTGCAACAGGAACATGAATATAAGTAACAATTTGATGACAAGACATATTGTAGTTGCAGAGATATTTCACTGAAACTCACATGTGCTAGTTTAAAAGTTAGGGAATCACTAAAGACAGCAGGGTTAGTCCTTCAGGGACTGTTCATTTTTAAGTGCCAAATTTCACAGCAATCCATCCGGCATTGGTGGACCAATCAACCAAAGTAGGCTTTTGTATATAAGCAAATGGTACCCAATAATCCCATGTTGTCCTGCCTTAAGCCCTAAATCTAAATTCACAAATACATATTGTTTAAAGTGCTCTCCTGGAATCAGTTTTAACCACTGATGTCTCCTGTGTGTATCCAGTAACCATTCCCTCACCACTGCCATTCAAACGCTAAGGTAAACAACATCTTCACATCTGCTGTAAATCAAAACCACCGCTGACATCATCCTGCTTCTAAATATCCCTAGAATGAGCTCATTGGTTGGATGTGCGGAATGTAGACATCAACTCAATTTATTCTGACTTTCCAAAACCTTACTGAAGGTGGAGAGGAGCATGCAGAGTAATGTGAACCGTGTTGATTTCTCTGGAATTTTGGCCCTGGCAGCAGAAATTTTAGTGGAGTGGTATTCAGTTCTCTTTAGGTCCGATGCAGAATCCAAATTAATTATTCTATTAGAGGAATTAACATAAGCAGAGAAAGCAATTTTTAAATTGAGTGCTACTTACCTTCGGATGGCTACAGACGAACAAAGCTCTGCGCGGAATACCGAAAATGTGAACTCCATGTGGGCGTACATCTAATGTTCACTTTCTCTAGTGATATGAATTCATGTTTTTTGAGTTTGGCTTCGGTCTATTCCATTCCATACCATATGAGGACATCTCACTCTGCTCAAGCGTGTTGTGTCAAGCCCTCTGTTTGGCCAGGCTGTCTCTCTGAGAGTGACTAATAGATCCCACATTTGTAAAAGTTTTGGTTAAACCTCTAATTGTTTGATTAAGGCCAAGATCATATTATTTAGTATATTTTCTAACTATTTAAAAGTTGATTATGTGATCATGTAAACTCATCAGTTGTTAAAAACTCAAAGCACAAGGCAAAATAGCAAACAGCATTAAAAATCTATTCAGAAATGTAGGAGTCATTACTGGGCTGTATTGTATTGCAATAGATGTTGCAAGCTGTAACTAATAAAGTTTAATTGTGTGTATGTGCATGCATGTGAGAAAACATGCAACAATGCATCTATGGCTGTAATTAAACACAGATGTGGTCATTCAGATGTGGAAAATGGAAAATGGCAATGTCACTTTTCCTGCTCGGCATACCAAATGTTTCTAAATGCATCAACATAAACACAGATTCCTTCAGAGACAAAAATGCTTCCTTCCCTCCTGCATTTAATTTGCAACTCCTCTAAATTTTTGTAATGCTCTGTCCACCAGGAAGTCGTATGAATTTGAGGATCTACTTCAGTCGTCTACAGACAGTTGCAGGGTGGACTGGTACGCTCAGTCCAGACTGGGCCTAACACGCACTTTATCAGAAGAGAACGTCTACGAGGACATAATAGGTACAATACACATTTTTCTCTTACCAAGTGGAATTTTTTGCCTGCATCATTAATGTATCAAGTTTCTGACACTTGGTTTTCCAAGAGAAATAAATGCAAACAGTTTTGGCCAGAGTTTGGTTTGTGTGGACAAAACCTAGAAACTGTGCTGTAGGTTGTCCCAGTTCCTATATCCTCAAAGTGCATTCCGTCTTAGTTTCATTTCTCGTGAGTCATGGGTTTCAGTCACAGAGGGAACTAAGAGATCACGCTCTGTTTTTTTCTGCTCCAGTTTTAATTTCGAAGAACGCTGCTTTGCCTTTATTAAAAATTACATGTAGAAACCTGACCTACCTTCCAACCTTATTGTCTGCAGTGTTGTTCCAACCGCCCCGGAGCCTGTAATTTTACAACTTACAATAGTGTCGTCCTGTGAGGTTGTGGCTCACCCGCTGGCCCGCTGTGATTGTCAGTGGTGAATGGCACAGAAGAGACTCGTGTTTTAATGAGTGCTGCTTGCTGGCAACATCACAATGAGTTCAATTATATTTGATGATATTCTTTCATAGCTTCCTTATTGCATACAGCAGTAGTGTTCTTTAAAGGACTCATGCATTGATCACCAAGCTCTCATTGCCGTCCCACGAGTAAAGCAAGGCAGTCTCACCATGGCGGACAACTCAAAAATCAGAGCAGGTAGTCAGAGATACAGATAATGTGGACGATGAGGAACAGTCGTGGTATCCTCATACTCCACGCAAATAAACGCTCTCTCTAAAACACACAATCCACATGTCTGATAGTGTTTTCCGGCTGAGGGGAAAGCACGTGTCATCGCTACGTTTACTCGCATGCCTTGGCGGCTGATTCAACAGCTGACAGCACACCCAAACGCACCACAGACAGTGTGACGCACTCATCAACTAGCAATGTGGAAAACAGTATGCTGAACCCTTGTTTTTCTCAGAGATAGAACGAAGAGGAGATTTGAATGTTCCTTTTGATCTTCCGACTCCTTACAGGTCACATCTGGTGAATGGATTCCGAGAGTATAGGAGAGATACAAAGTGTCAAATGCATAAAAAAAACAAAACAGTTTTTGATAAATTGAACTTTTTTACTACTTATCTGCAGGGGAGGATCAGTGGCTTCTTACATTTCATGTAACTGTGGAATCATCACCTTGAAATGTGAGCTGGGTCAAGCACTATGTTGCTTCTGATAGCTGTCTGAAGATCTGGACTAGAAATCACTTGGCTGATATGGAAAATTACTTTATTTGGTCTTTAGGAAAGTCTGCAACTCTTGTGTAGTCCCGTTTTTTAAATAGAGTACTACTCTTTCTTCTGAAGATCCTCCATCCAAGGAGAACCCCTATGAAGATATAGAGCTGGAAAGAAGCTGTTTGGGAAGCAAATGTGTTTCCCCTTCCTCCTCATCTCCTTTACATGACACGCCGACGAAGGTAGCTTGTTGCTGATGCGTCACGATGAAATCAAAGTAGAGTTGATGTGAAGTTCTAATGAGACTGTTTTGCTCCATCAGCTCTCTTCTAAACCTGGCTTCTTCAGGCAAACTTCAGAACGACGAAGCTTCAAGCTGCTGGAACTACGCAGGACCAACAAGGACACTGGCATCAACTCCTCTTCCCGTATCAGCCCACCCTCAACACCCAGCAGCCCCGATGACACTCCCTGCCTTTCTGGAGACCCATATAATCGCAGACGGAAGAAAATCCCCAAGGTATGGGAGTCCGACAGGCCCCTGACAAAGCTCATACTCTGTGTGATTTATGGTCAACGTACCACTCAGGGAGGTTCGGAACTGGTCCGCTCATACAGTCGTCCCAGGGTTGAGTAAAGCGGGGGAAACTTCCCTGATTCCGGATTGATATTTCCTGTGAGAAGTGTGCCTGGAGCAAGGCCTCACAGAAGCCGTATTGAAAAAGTCTTGGTTGGAGCCTAGGAGATTTGTTTATTAGTTTAAGGAGTTAAAGATGGACATTCCTTTCTCTGTACCCCCTGCAGATGGTGCTGAAAATCAATGGCATCTTCGAGGCACGGAGAGGGAAGAAACGCATGAAGAGGGTGTCTCAGTCTACCGAGTACAGCTCAGGCAGAGGTGGGCCTTCAAATATTAAACCTTTACATCATCATGAAATCTTTAAAATGACTCAATGCATGTTTGCCTTATTTGTTGGTGGAAAGTTAAAAAGGTATGTGCCAAGGACCATTCGATTAGTTTCTGGTGAGAAAAGAGATCCAGGTGCTGAACCTGCTTTTGATCCATTAATTCTTTCAAAAGCTAATATTGCATACTTTACATACTTGCAGCGTGGCCATCAGTGAATCGACTAACCCTGTACAGACTTTACAGATCTAACAATTCCTCATCATCATATGTATTCACTTAGTTTTAAAGGCAACGTTACATTCTTGGGTCAGTTGAGACTGATGCATGTTTCAGAGCACTGGTGAGTGTGGTGGAATGAAAGCAAAGAGAAGATCCATGTATGCTGAGTTTCCTGTGGTTTTTATTTGAAATCTTTTCATGCTGTGTTTCCTTTTTCCTCTTTTGTGTCTTGAATTTAGTGACCGATGAGAACAGTGAGTCAGAAAGTGACACGGAAGAGAAACTAAAAGGTGAGAACTGAAAATAGTTGCGTTAAGTAGTTATACAGGCAATCCCTAGAATTATAACTATAAAATGGTCTTGTATTTATATGGTTTAATTACTTACAAATAACCGCAACAGGAGCACGTGTGCATAAGCATTTCATTTTCCAACATCAGAAATGTGAGCTCTCTCTTGTTTTTCTCTGTTTCTCAGCTCACAGTCAGCGGCTGGTGTCAATCCAGTCAATGCTGAAGCAGACAGGGAAGTACCGGACCTTGGAGAGGGACCTGATGGACATGCAGGAGAGAAAACTATTTGAGTACTTTATAGTTGTTGCACTCCACAAGACCAAGGCTGGCGTCCCCTACCTGCCAGAAGTCACACAGCAGTTTCCTCTGAAGGTGAAAGGGGATAGAAATGTTGAATTGCTCCACTCCAAAAACAGTTAATTTTATTATATAAATCATAAAACACACTTTGCCAATAAGGACATTATTGTTCTGGCCAGTAGTAATAATTTATTTCCCCAGTGTTGGAATACAATTACTCAAGCGCTTAACTTGACTAAATGTACAATTTAATCTACTTTTTGTTTAATCCAGTATTTTAATTATCTGCTACTTTATGCGTCCACACATTAGACCTTTTACATAACTGTATTTATTTGATTGCTTTATTTACTAGTTATCTTACAGACTACATGCTGTATCAGGTACCAGGTCTGGGGGATCCAATAATGCAGAGACACACAGGGAGCTTTCTAAATCGGTACTCGTTTTAATAATAAAGGTCAAACCAGGAATTCAAACTATGCGAAGGTACAGGTAAGGATAAGGCAAACTCGGTAATCGGAACACAGAATACAGATCGGACACAAGGAAACTTACACGGAATATACGCTGGACTGCTCGCTAGAAAGACAAGACAATCTGGCACAGGAGGAGTTAAGTTCACTAAACTTGTAAAGACGAGTTGAGTAAAATTTTATGACTTAAAATATTACTTCAAACTGCCTGATGACAAGCCTGGTCACCAACATTTTTAGTTTAATCAACTAATTAATATTTACACTGTGCTGTGAACACCCATTAAAATGAAAAACTTATTTTAAAAGTTGCCAATGAGTTTGCGCCGTG
>KV751345.1:1472921-1519002 GCA_001698575.1 Mola mola
TGGCTCTGTCTCATTTTCTTTCAGCTTGAGAGGAGCTTTAAGTTCATGCGGGAGGCTGAGGACCAGCTGAAGGTCATCCCTCAGTTCTGTTTCCCTGACGCCAAAGACTGGGCGCCTGTCGACAATTTCCCCAGGTCAGTCCAAGCCTGCCTGCTAGCACAGCACATAAAAAAAGGGAAACAGAGCAGGGATAACAGCAAAATGGTAATAGCTCAGCTGTTTTCCTTGCTAATAACCACAAAAGCTGAAAGCCCAAAATAATGCTGACCTCGTAGCTTATAAAGACGACTGTTCTGTCTTTTACAATAAGGCGCTAGCAGGGACAAATAATTAAAGGGAGAGATGGTGAATTTACCACCTTGCACCTGGTTCATTATTACAAAATCACCTCTCTTTCTTTGCTTTATAAAGTTGGCTGTATTACCCAATACCCCCCCAACCTTAACCTCACAACATCTGCATTGTCCTGACAGTGATGGCTAATAATTACCTGGACGCAAATGTTGGACGGGTGAGGGGCCACTAAACGCACACCTTCATTTAACTGGATGACTTTCTCGCTTGTCAGAAAGGCCCTCACAGTCAATGACTACCGGTCAGGTGGAGCTTAAGAGGATCTCTGTGGATGTTTGCTGAGTGAGCCTGCCCTGAGGGTCTTCCTTTTCAAAAGTCGTGCCTTTGTTTGCCAAAACACATAGTCCACTCCAGTCTGGGGTTTCCTGTTTCTGTGTGATGTTAACAAGTTGAAATGCTTTCCAGCATGTCTGAATTCCTAATTTCTTTCACCTCCAGCGAGACATTCTCATTTGTCCTGACCGGTGAGGATGGAAGCCGGCGGTTTGGTTACTGTCGCCGATTACTGGTATGCACTTAGAAATGCTGCATTCCCTTGGCGCTAGCCACTCTTAATTTCATTTTAATATGGATAATCTTATATTCTAAACTTGCTCATTGCATGTGTTACCAAGCCAGTCGTAAGTAAATGAATTTGGGTGCTAAAATGATCATTTTTTTCCCCCTGAATATTATTTCAAGGAAAGATTTGCTCTGCTCCAGTGGTCTAATCCTGTGGTTGCACTTGGATGAGCAGTCTTGTGACACTCTGGTGTTTTGAGTCTGTCTTTTTCTTGCATGCTGTTCACAGCCTAGTGGTAAAGGCCGAAGGCTCCCTGAGGTCTACTGCATTGTCAGCCGCCTGGGCTGCTTCGATCTCTTCTCCAAGGTAGGTTTAGCAAGGTGCACACGAATGCAGAGAGTACATGCAAATAAAAGGCGGCCATCAAATTGACTTAATTCGTACAGACGTGCTTGTGATACACTAGCACGTGCATACATACAACCCCACCTTCATTAAATGAGTACAGACTAATACCACCCTTGATGCCCACAGAGCCCCACCCACCGTCCATCTGGTCTACTTCCCAAAGAGCCTTTTAGTCCTGGCTCCAGTACAAAGACACATGTGAACTGCAGCTGATGTGGTTACTGCAGTGGTGAATGTTCCCCATATTGTGCCTTAAATTTATATGCATGTCAGACTGTGTTCTTAAATATCTATGCAGTGTACAAATACCATAACTATAACTGGGTATGTAAGGATACAGATATTGACTTAGAAGGGTGAATACATTATGAGTATGAATAAAATTTCAGCTGTACCAGGTCAGCTATGCTATACACTTTAATATGATACAGATATGTATGTGATGCATTCATTGTTAACCGTTTGTTAAATTGACTTTTTAGAACATTTGGCTCTCTCTTGGACAAGATTAAATTGGTTTATGATGAGAATAGATAGTCAGCCACTGCTGTTGACCAAATGCAACTCATTCTGAGGTTTCTCACTGATGTTGAGTTACCTCACCCCCGAATACTACTTGAATCAAATGTCATGTCAAATATCGGTTTACAGATAGAAGAGATTGTAACGTCATTGGGATTTTTACCTAGTTAAATGAAAAGAATAAAGAAATGATGTTGACACGTATAGTGATGGTGGCTCGTATGTTTATTAATCACGCAAAACAGGAGTGGGCAAAATCAATCAGTATATGTACATTTATATGATGATGATATGTTGGAAATTGAAAGCAAAATTTGAAGAGAAATGTCTGGTTTACATCTCATCACATAATTTCAATATCTGACATTGCATTTACAAAATGACATCATCATAGCACAACACTTAAATAGAAATACAGCATATAAACAAAAGTTCTGATGTGTTTGAAAGATTATGTTAAAACTGAGTTATAAAGATCAAATTCTCCAACATATACCATATCATAACATACACATAGTATACTCATATAGACATGTGTGATGTTGAAATTAAACATCGTCGTTCGTGTTTTCCAGATCCTGGATGAAGTGGAAAAGAGGAGGGCCATCTCCCCTGCTCTGGTGCAGCCTTTTATGAGAGGCATCATGGAGGCTCCCTTCCCTGCTCCAGGAAGGACCATCACAGTCAAAAACTTCCTACCTGGCGCTGGAACAGAGGTGAGAGGATGAGGGTGTCGCTGTGTAATACTGTGTTCTGAAAACCAGCCTGTGAACAGGACGTGTTTAAACACTAAAGGTGCGATCAGTCTAGTGGCTTTATGTCAACAATGAATTCATAACAATCAAGTATTTCCAACAGGTGATAGAGCTGTGCAGGCCGTCCGATTCTCGTCTGGAGCATGTGGACTTTGAATGCCTCTTTTCCTCCCTGAGTCTACGTCTCCTTCTCCGGGTGTTTGCCTCGCTGCTTCTGGAGCGCAGGGTGATCTTCACTGCCGACAAACTCAGGTTGGCTCCGGCATCATGCTGTCGCAGATCGCTGTGGCTCATCTGCTTTCCAGACCTAGAGATCAGACGTTTTGTGGAGTCTCAGTTCGTATTTTGATTAATCCATTTAAACAATCTGCCACAGTGACATATTTTGTGGATGTCTTGTCACACTGAAAACACCACGAAAGGACATATCTAAGAGATAAACAATTCGAGGAAAATAACATCTTTCCTGAGTGTGGAAGAAAGGAATGCTGGTGTGTTATACAGTTGCCTGGGGACCATAACTTCCACGGAAAATACTGTCGTGGATGCCAGATAGAAGGCTTGAGAGCATGACTCCACAGCTAACAACTTTGCACAATGACATCATCACACCTGCAGTCTACTTAAAACCGTTAAGTGTTGTGGTACCCCTGGATAAACAGGAACAAAATCAGTAAGTCCTGAGTTAAAGATTAAATAAAAACAAACACAACAACAAAAAAAAACACACCTACCTTGTGGATTGTGAATATGCGGTTGTCTGAAATGCGCTAACACTACACCAGCTTTGTTTTAAAAGAAACCTTCCTATTTGATCTTACTTTAAAATAGTACAAATAGCAATTCTGTTCATAAGCACTGCTCGATTTGTTGCACAATCTCTACTGTGGAGTGGAAACTTGGGCGCCATCAATCATTTTGGAAAATAAATTAACTGCAAGCAGATGCATATCCACGAGAGATTAACTTAACAGCATGGGGTATATGTGTTTGGTTTGGTTTGGTTTGGTTTTTTGTAAGTGTTACATCACTTACACCCCCGGAGTGACCTTGCTCTCATAGTAAAACAGTAGATTTGTTGCGGCAGCTGGAATGAACTTCTTCCATGATGTGCCAAATTAAGAAACGTAATGTAGGAGAGGTTATTTAGCACCAGGAGGAAGAGTTGCTCAGCACCATCTTGTGGTAGAGAGATAGAATGAAAGAGCGAGAGCTTTCCCTCCATTAAACCGCTGCACCTCTCTGAACTGAGCGCAGCAAATTTACCTTTAATTTCTGCAGGCTGTTGTACAAAATGATGATTGGAAATTGTAGGAATTAACTAAGGCAGAGGTGACAAGTGGTGGACTACACAGCACGTTGCTAGATCACACGTGCAAAATATGTCCTGGGGGCTGTAACTGGCAAGTGAACTAGCTTGATCCATCCCTCAACGTCCTCAAAAAAAGATTTTTTCCTTCAAAAGAAAAAAAAAAAGAATCAGTTTTTCCTCACAACTTTCACCAATAACTAAATTCACTAAATATTGTCTGTCTTATTTGCCATGCATCTTCTACCCAAGCTATGTATATTTATCTTTCTCTTTGTCTGCAGCACATTGTCTCAGTGTTGTCATGCAGTGGTGGCTCTGCTCTACCCCTTCACCTGGCAGCACACATATATCCCGGTGCTCCCACCCTCCATGTTAGATATCGTTTGCACCCCAACCCCCTTTATAGTGGGCCTGCTTTCCAGCTCTCTGCATCGACTCAAAGAGCTGCCCATAGAAGAGGTAAGGTATCTTTTCCAAGAACAAACTCATTCCAAAAAAGCAACAGGAAATTACATCACTGTCCCGCCGCTGTTCCCTCAGGTGCTGGTGGTCGACCTTGGCAACAGCCGCTTCCTACGCCAGGTAGATACCGTTTTTACTGCAACAAGATATCCTTTACATGTATAGTGACTCTGACAGATATTATGCAAATGCATTTTCTCTGCAGTGTGTTGAGTGTATTTACATCTGTGTCTCTGCCTCCACAGCTGGATGATGAAGACTCCATCCTTCCACACAAGCTGCAGGCGGCTCTTGAACATGTGCTAGACAAGAGGCGGGAGTTGGCCTGTGAGAAGGGAGATGTGCCAGACGGTAACTCAGCACAATTAGTATTTTGTAATACATAAGATATACAGCATAATGATGGTTTATTTGTATTAAAAAAATACACTAAAATCAGTTCTCTGAAATAATCAGGATTAAGGAATCTTCAACTGTAAAGTTCATGCACTATTTAAGAAAGAATTTCTTCAGAGCATCAATTGTCATTGAATTTTAATCATTTATGCATATTTTTTTTCTTTTTTTCGGGAAAATTACTCCAGTGTAGATTTCTGTCTCTAGTATCTTTTAGCTCAAGGCTTTACAGTGCAACGGAAATAAATCACTTTTCACTGCCGCTAACTATGCTCAAAATGGCGTTGCAAGCATCTAGTAACATGGAGTAGATACCTAGAATGTAAGAGCTGTAAGAATATTGTATAAAATAAATGTGTGCACAGACTTTAATGCTTTTGAAGTTTCATGATGTTTAAGAGAGACAAACAAATGTGATTCGATTTATTCAAAGTAATGGAATTTCAAAACATAATTATAGCAGATCACCACAGCATAGAATAAATAGTTTGTAATCATTTTACATATTTTTTTGTCTTTCATAAAGCTTTTCATATCATTTGGAATTTTCATCATTCCTAAGCGTATTAGTAAAAGAAGCCAGCCAACACAAATATACATTTAGAAGTATTTAAGCTTCATAAAAGTTATATCGCAACATTATACAACTCGATTGGCGTTTCCTGCGGCACATTTTAACTTTTAACATTCTTTGATGGAAACTCTGGAAGACTATACAGTTACCCTCTTTTATACTCTATAGTTGTATTGTTTATGCGTTAAAGGAGCAATAAGACAATGAAAAGCATTTAGAAAATAAAGCTTGTTCAACCTTTGGGTCGAAAATATTATATTCCAAACGTTATGTAACAGTAAAAAATAACGCAACATTTTATCAGGGTGTGTTGGTTTCAATCTTTAGATTATCACTGCCTTCATGCAATGTTTTCAGCACTCTTTAATGCACTGTTTGTCACGTCAAAGTGACAAATATAAAGAAAAGCAGATATGCAGCGGGAAAATTCAGGCAGCAATTAATCACAATGCAGAAAAATGTTACGTGATTGTTCTTGGCTTGAGGGGATGGCCTTTGGCTTAATAGAAAACCTAAAAACCTTCCGTATTTGGAATATTTGAAATTTCCAGTGATTGTTATCAGTGATCTGTGCAGATACTCTTATGTATTGTTTATTTTGCTCTATAGGGCCTTAAATAATCTTTCACTTAACTTTTTCTATTTGATCTGTTTTCTCTTTTTTTTTTTCTCCTGGACCTGCACTCAGACTCCAGCTCCCTCAGCACGGTGGTGTCAGAGGCCTTTGTACGTTTCTTCGTGGAGATGGTGGGTCATTACTCCCTCTTTATGGGTGGAGCAGAGCGGGATGATGAGTCTGTCTCCTCACCTTCCTTGCCCAGCCCCTCCTCTTCCTCTACTTCCTCCTTTCAGCGCGAGGCCTTTCGCAAAGCAGTCACCTCCAAGAGCTTGAGGAGGTTCTTGGAGGTGTTCATGGAGACCCAAATGTTCACAGGCTTTATCCAGGAGAGGGATCTGCGCAGGCAGGGCCTCAGAGGTACTGAGATTTGATTGTCTGCTATAGTACAGTTTGTACCATTATAGTATAATGGTACGAATTAGATATTTACCTACTACATACCTACTGCTTTTGCGCATGAAAAAAAATGTGCCTTTTCTGTTCAAATTAAATTTATATTTATGTCAACAAAATGCAACTGTGTTTGTGAAAAGTTAACGTAAAAGTATTTCCATAAACCTGGAAAAAAATAGTACACCACTTATGTTTTAATGGGTTTTATTTTTCATCAGTCAGCAACTTCAGGATCTTCAGGTCTTCATCAGCAGATCAGTTTTGCTTTCCTCTTTTTCTTTTTTTTTTTTTAATGGAATTTTAGATGTTCCAACTGTCATTATATACAGATCTTTTGTGCACTGAAACAAAAAAGAATTACAGTCACTGTACATTGAGTGTTACTCACCACAATATAACATGTGTATTGAGATTCAGGTCTAACAAATGTATTTAAAAAAGCATTTCGAATACAGGCCGTATGCATAAACGTGTGAGCTGTTAATAGATTGTTTTGATTCTCTTAAAATTCTATATCTTTACTGACTTTTTGTTCTACAAGTGGTTAAAAGCCTTTTTAAACATTTCACATATATTTGCTTTGTTTTGTTTCCAGGTTTATTTGAGGTGAGAGCACAAGAGTATCTGGACTCGCTGCCCGGGAGTGAGCAACGAGGCGTCAACAAGTTCCTCAAGGGTCTAGGTGAGGCTTACAGCTGGCTCAATAAATCAGTTTGATTACAGCCGTGTATCTGAAAAACATAACGTTGTGTTAAAGTCCTTTTTATATGTAATATAATTCAAAAGTTAACCTTTTAAGTTCTATATTCATTACACCTTTATTTTATGATGATTATGGCTTAAACAGTTATAGCGTAATACTCTAGTGGTGTCGGATGTGGTGTTTTATTATGTTTTAAGCTGCGGGCCATAATAACTAAAGAAACACTTTAGTTTACATGTGGTGATTCTAGAATATATTAAATGTTCACTTTCTCAAACACTGAAAAATATTCAATTTTTTGGAGATGCACTGGTACACATAATTAGATCAGAGACAATTTGATGATTTAAGATTTGACCATCATTTTTGTATATACTGTATATACGTATATATATATATGGCAGAAAAATCTGAGCAGGGACAATACCACCAACCCAGAGTGAATGAATATGATTTCACATCAATAGCCTCAGAGCTCCAATGCATATTGCAAACATTTGCTCGGCATGAACTTGCTTCAGTCTGTATGCACTTTTTATTTGATTCACGTCTGTCCTTTGCAGGAAACAAGATGAAATTCCTGTCCAAGAAATGATGTTTGCAGCCAAGATGTTGTCTGTGAAAGTAGGAAAAAGCAAGAAGACGCATGTAGCGACATGAAGATGAACGCTTCAGCGGATATGGAGAACACAAGAGAGGGCGATGTGTCTCGCGGTTCAAAAAAAAGAAAGGAAAACCCTTGAAGTGAACTGGATTCATAGTCTCTGAACATGAGGGAAAGTTAGGGTTTAGCTCCCAGCTTCATTAACCAGTCATTCCATTTAGTGTCGTGAAGGGCTTACTCAGGTTGGACCAAAATTTCAACATGATAAAGTAATGACTTAAAGCATCTCGTTGGACAGCACAGTGTAAATGTTTTCTGGGACACAACAATCTCCCTTTGTCACTGACTTCACCCGTGAACGTGTAAAGAAGGATTATTGCTGAAGGCCCCATGTTGTACCATATTTTCCTATACATTCCAACTGTTTCCTATTGAAGCCTTTATACAGTAGCACAACATCCTCATCAACAGGAGGCCTTTCACTTAATTTATATTCTTTTTAGACAAACCTAATCATTTTTTTATTCTCTTTAAAATGAGTGCAAATAAATATCCTGTAGTTTGTAATAGGCTTTATTTAACAGAGTCTAGTCCAGACTGTTTTGTAGACCACTTTGGGTTGTTGGGTAAATGTACCACTCTTTTAAGGAAGTGAACTTTTATTGTTAAATAAATGAGCAACAAAAGCAAACTCACCCTGGAAACATCTCTCCCACATGGATTTGAGTCAAGGGTTTGGATAGACCTGAAGGAAGATGTGTATCTTAGGCCAATGAATATCAATGTGTTTCACAAAAGCAAACTGCATTGCTTTGAACATGATTGAGAATAGTGACAATTTCTAAATAAAGTGATTTGTATATTTGAATGAGTCAAATGATTCATTACTTTAGTGTACTTTATCGTGGAGTAGAACTGGTGTAAAGGAAGTAACCTCCACTTTATCCTAACAAAGACTCAGCAATTAGTGATGGATCAGTTAAGTAGCAAGTTAAGATTAATGGAACAATATATGATATTTACTGTATAAAATCATACAAGAAAAAGATTAAGAAAAAAGAGTAGCAGTGGCTGCTACCTCTGTCCAGAGGTATGTGTGGATGCGGAGTCAGAGCCAGGATTGGTGGGATTTCACTGACACAGAGTTCATCCATAATTTCAGGATGTCAAAGAAGACATTTGAATACATCTTCGTCTCTCCTTAAGACTTTCAAGGCAAGACAGTCATCTCCGCATCAGAATTGTGGCGTCTGTCACATTTCAACGACGTAATGCAACATGTTGACTGTTCAGACTGAGGTCGCATTGCAAAACATCAGGTATGTATCCGATCTAGGACCTCATATGGAAGAAGCCTTGGGTCTGATTCGAAAAAAACAGATTTGTGCTGTTCATACTGTCATAAAAAAATATGGTCACCTATGGGCAAAAAAGTCAAGATTTGGGCCACTTTTGCCTGCAGTGTGAACGGAACCAAGAAACAAGAAATTATAATGTTGCATAAAAACATCATTGTTCATGAAGTAAAAGGACTCTCCAGAGTGGCCAATTTAAGAAAAAATGTTTAGAAAAGGTTGATCCTTTACAATACATACAGCACATTAATTCAACAATGGAAATTGCGGAGTAAACTCAAGTACAGTAAATACAGAACGTAAGTGAATTGTTTGCTACGTGCTAACAAATTATCATGATGCAGTACAGGTCGTAGCAGAATAACAAGTCTACTGAACATCACAACTGATTTCAACCTTAAAATGGGAAGAGCACCCCATACTCTGCTTTAAATATGATGGTTGACATGCCAGTTAGTTGTAATTTGTTAACATTACTATGGGCTGTTTATGTTGGTCATATACTGTGCCTGTTGGCTAGTTTCAGCAGATTGCTTTTCCTTTGTCATGAGCATGTCTACCTGTTTAACAAAACTCTTCCTCCTGACATTTAAATAAAACAATAATTTAAACTTTTTTTCATGATTGTCTCAGCAGCTATAACGAAAACTTACTTGTCAACATTTTTGATTCAGATTAAACAAATAGTCACAATTGTTATGGACTATATCTATTGTTTTGGCCACACTGAAGAAATGCTATTTAGTTATTTACATGTTGTTACATATAAACACATATACACATTATATACATTTATATTAATAAACACCTACAGTAAGTGCATCTGGCCAAAAGATGTAATCAAATTCCGGCACAGAGATGTCACACACAGAGAAAGGTGTTTGAGTTGGTGAATCAGCTGACTGCACCAGGACCGTCTGTGCAGGAAGCGATTCAGGCTCAAGCTGGTCCTTCACCATCGCTTGTGTTCGACTTGGTGCAGAGTGGGACAATTCAGTTGATGCCTCAGCTGGACAGTCCAGCCACTGGACGTCAGAAGAGTCCAGAACAGAAAAGTGACTCTCTGGCAAAGCTGTTTCAGTCTCTGACTCTGGCAACTGCACCAGGACTGTCTGCAGTTCAGAGGACACTTCAGCTGGAGAGTTTGGCCAGTGAACGTCAGAAAAGTCCAGCATTGAAAGGTGTCTCTCAGGCATAGCTGTGTCAAACTCTGAATCAGGCAACTGCACTAGGACTATCTGTACTTCGGAGGATGCTTCGGCTGGAGAGTCCAGCCAGTGGATGTCAGCAAAGTCCAGCACAGAGACATCACACTCTGGCAAAGCCATTTTGGTCTGTGATTGAGGCAGCTGCAGCACGACTGCCTGCGCAGGAGAGGACTCTGGTTCAAGATGCTCCATCACTTTTGTTTTACTTGGTGCGGCAGTGGAGATGAGTTCTTTGGATGCTTCAGGCGGTGAGTCAGGCTGATAGAAGTTGTGTAAGTCAGGCTTAGAGATGTCACAGCCAGACAAAGTCAGCTCAGCCTGTGACTTAGGCAACTGAACAATGACTATCTGTACATTAGAGGACTCGGGCTCAAGCTGCTTCACCACTTCTATTCCACTTGGTACAGCAGTGGAGATGAGCTCTGTGGATGCTTTAAGTAATGAGTCAGGCTGGTAGACATCATGACAGTCAGGCTTAGAGATGTCACAGACAAGCAAAGTCATTTCAGTTTGGGACTGAGGCAGCTGCACAATGACTGTCCGCGCAGGAGAGGACTCAAGCTGCTCCATCACTTTTGTTCCACCTGGTGCAGCAGTGGAGATGAGTTCTGTGGACGCTTCAGGTGGAGAGTGAGGCTCATTGACAACATGAGAGTCAGGTTTAGAGATTTCATTCTCAGGAAAAGTCATTTTAGACTGAGGTGGCTGCACGATGACTGTCTGCGCAGGAGAGGACTCCGGCTCTACCTGCTCTATCACTTTCGGTCCACCTGGTGCAGCAGTGGAGATGAGTTCTGTGGACGCTTCAGGGGGAGAGTCAGACTCATAGACATCACGACAGTCAGATTTAGAGATTTCACACTCAGGCAAAGTTATTTCAGGTTGTGACTGAGGCGGCTGCACAATGACCGTCTGCGCAGGAGAGGACTCCGGCTCTACCTGCGCAGGAGAGGACTCTGGCTCTGCCTGCTCTATCCCTTTTGTTCCATTTGGTGCAGCAGGGGAGACGAGTTCTGTGGACGCTTCAAGTGGAGAGTCATGTTGACGGACGCCATGACAGTCCGTCTTAGAGATGTTACAGACAGGCAAAATCATTTCAGTCTGTAAATGAGGCAGCTTCAGCAAAGCTGTCTGTGGTGTAGCTGCCTCAAATACATCTGCACTTGCAGACTCTGAAAAACAAAAAAAGCAAACTAAAAAAAAAGCACATGGAGAGCACAGACCTCTGGCAAGGCCAAATAATCCCCTTCACCACGTTAGCTTACCTGCTCGCATTTTAGCTTTCTACTGGTCTGTGGTATTAGTTTTTGTTTTGGACATTCCTAAATGTGATTTTTGGTATTTTTCAGGTCATTTGCTGTAAAAAAAAAAAAAAAAAAAAAAAAAGAGAGAGCACATGTGTTGGCGCCATCTGATGCATGACACATGAATTTCAGAACCGGCTGATTCTGCCAATGTGATGTTGGTCATGATTTGCTACAAATTAGAGACATAATTTAAACCTCTGTATGTCAATTCCTTCTGGAGATATGTATGAACATGCGTTTAACCTTTCAACGACTTTGATCTTTGAAGTACAGAGGTCAAAAGCTAAGAGTCAAAAAACGATCCCCTATCACATAAAAATCCTTAAAAGATTTAGTGGATCCAGATGATACGCCGAATCAATGCCAAAATGGAACAGATTGTTCCTTAGACCATTTTCAACCAAATCTGTAACTTTTTGAGTTATTCTATTCACAATCAACAACTTTCCTATTCATTCAAAATTGTATTCATGGACTTTGCAGCTCCAAAATATCTGGTGTCTCTGATTTTTTGTTGTCTTCTATGTTATGTAAAAGACATTAAAATCATTGACCTTGTACATTTTAGCTCTGCAACAAGTTCGATCCCATCTTTGACGACAATCTGGGTGGCAAGGGCAGAGTGGCGCTGTAGAGGTTTTGGCTCAGAAGGGCAGAAGAAGAAGTACTCAAAGTAAAATTGGGCAAGATTTTTATTATTATCAAATGCCTCATGCGTCCCAACTGCACTAAAAACACGAGAGTGCACATCATCCTTGGGTCAACAGCAAACACACCTGTCATTTTATCTTTGTGAACGTTTGCTCTCATTGAACTTGTTTAAAATACTTTTACAAATATTTTTCTGTAAAAAAAGAACAGACAAAAAAAAAAGGCATAGCGGAGGGCACCAGGTTTGTGGGGTCAGTATTCCATCTCTGCTTTTGCAGATGATGTTGACCTGTTGGTTTCAACGAACAGTGGCCTCCAGCTCGCGCTGGGATGGTTTGCAGATAAGTGCGAAGTGGATCAACACCACTAAGTCTGAGGCCATGATTCTAAGCCGGAAAAAGGTGGATCGCCCAAGCCTGGCTGGGGAAGAGTTGATGTCCTAGTAAAGTCAAAGTGAAGGAGCTCAAATATTTCAGGGTCTTGTTCACAAGTGAGGAGAAAATGGTGCAGGAGGCTGACAGATGATCATGTGGACGCTACACCAGTCTGTTGTGGTGAAGACAGAGTTAAGCCGGAAGGTGAAGCTCTCAAGTTACCTGTCAGTCTATGTTCCAACGCTCACGTATGGTCACAAGCTCTGGGTTGTGACCGAAGGAACAAGATCGCAAATACAAGCAGCTGAAATGAATTTCCTTCGCACTGTGGCTGGGCTCATCCCTATGGATAGGATGATGAGCTCAAACATCTGGGAGGAACTCAGAATAGAGCCGCTGCCCCTTTATGTTGACAGGGAGTCAGTCGAGGTTTTTTGGGTGTATTGATGGGAGGCATCCTGGACATCTTCCTGAGGAAGTGCTTTCAGGCATGCCTGTCCAGGAGGAGTTACAAGGGCAGACCCAGGTAGCGCAGGAGAAATTATTTCCTGGCTGGCTTGGGAATGCCTTAGTAACCTCCTGGAGGAGTTAGTGGAAGTGGCCGAAAGAGGAAGAAGAGGAGTACGAGAGGTTTTTGGAAGCAAAATGTTTCCCATATTTATGTAACATTTAAAAAGATAAAACTTCAGTTAAACAAACATAAAAGAAAGGTAGGTTTTCACTTACTTGTCACACTGGTGCTGGTGGACCGCCTCTTCCTTGTCTTCCTGTATTTGCCCTGCACACAAACACACAACACTGACATCAGCTGACAAAAACTGGACTGTTTTGAGTGATGTTGCTCCGTGGGCTCTGGTGGAGTGGCATAGAGCATAAGTTGTGTTGTGTGCATACATAGTTGTCACTGGTTGACCAGTTGGGGTGGCGCTGTGCGTGGAGGAGTCTCTCTTTTTCCGCCTCTTTGTAATATTGGTCCTTTTCCTTGTCTGGTAGCAAATTCCACTAAGGACATACAACAACACACCATGAGCACATACACTGACTTCTGCAATTATTAGTCTATTCGAAAGAAAATTAGATGCAAATTAGATCGATAATCAATCATCTGTCCGACCAACAATGCAATTAAAGCAAATTTTTTACTACTGTTCACTAAACAAAAAGCACCACACCCGAGAGTCAATACCCGTTTAATATATAAAAATGACTTCTGTTCTCAATTAAATACTAAAATACACAAATTAATTTCTCTGAATATGGAATCAGTGTTAGATTTTGGAAACATTTGGGGAGCAATTACAGATTTTTGATAAAAATAATATTGCATCATGGGCATCTTTCCTAAGCCACGCTCACCAGGAGAGGATGCTTAAACAGGAGAGACAGCTGGAATCCTTGGAGAAAGTGAAACAATGTTCCTTTGCTTCTTCACAAACAGCTTAGCTCCACCTGCTAGCGTTTAAACTTGCCGCTCTATTTCCAGCAAATGCTGAGTTCTTAATTCAAAAATCCAGAGAACACCATTATTTCAATGGCAGTGGGCTCAAAAGCTCAAAGAGCTTGTACTTGTACAGCTATCCAATCTCCAGGTGGTGAAAGAGTAACCAATTCAAATCAAATTAATGAAGCATTTCCTTGATTTATGGGACGCTCTATAAATTGGAGATAAGTCAGATATAGACATTACTTCACTAACCTCAATATGAGGAAACTATCTGAATTAGAAGTAACTGATTTAGGAGCATCTATCACTCATAAAGAATTCTGGGATTCTCTTCTAGAAATGAACTCAGGTAAATCGCATAGTCTGGATGTGAGTCCCGTTGAGGACTATATTCAATTTTGGCCTGAATTACGTCCCATGCTTCTGGAAACGATTAATACGTAAATTCGAAAGGGCTCTTTCCTCAAGCAAACAAACACGGCGTTAAGTTACTTCCCAAAAAACATAGAGGCCCTCTTTTATGCACACATTATATATGAACCCCGGCCTATATAATAAATGCTTAAGTTATATGCTAAAGTATTAGCATGTCACCTCAATAAATATCTCGACAAACCTATCAATTGTAATCAAACAGGCTTTGTAAGAGGTGTTACCTCAGACAAATCTCAAAAGATTATTACATACCCTACTTTCAACCCCGGATCCGCTTGACTTTTTTGAATTCTTGTAGATCGATAGATAGAGATGACTATTAATCCCCGTAGGGAAATTAATTAGTTCTTGAATTGAGTTGTAGAATTTTCTATCTTGATGCCAAAAAGGCTTTTGATTTCAATAGGATTACCTCTGGGTCTTATTAGATAATTACCTTGGTGTTGGTGAATGATTTATCACATAGATAAAAGTTTTGAATGCTAATCTAGATGCATTGGTGTTATAGGGCAATAATTGCTGACCATATTTTAAAATCTCTAAAGGCTCTTGTCAGGGATGTCCGCTGTCTCCCCTATGCTTTATTTTATGTCTTGAACCTCTTGCTCAGAAAAATCCGCCAATCCACCAATATCATGCCATTTACAATAAACTTTACAATACATCATATACTGTTCTTTGCAGATGACACTCTTTTTTTAAAAAATTAGTAATTCAATTAGTATTTAAATAGAAAATAAACTTTCAGCGCTACAGAGTGAGAAATCAACTGTAGGCTGCGGGGTCCCTAATTTTAAAGTTTCCTATTGGACCTTTGACTAGCGTATACTTAAATCTGGGTTGAATCCAAGAAATCTGACATCTTGGCATTCTATTGAAGAAAAATTAATTCATCCACATGGATTACATGATTTAATGTATGCAGAATTACCCCTTTAACAAGCCAAGATGTGTTTTGGCCCCAACGTTTCAAATGTTTTATTAACTTGGGAACTGGCGACTGCCTATACTAGTCTAAATAAAAAGTTGTATTTCCATTGGCAAATTATCGTTTCTAATTATATTTTGCCCCTATTGGCTGGACAGTTGCTTACCCAGCATGGTCAAATAATGGTTACTTACTTAGACAGCTCTTTAGCACCAACAGTCTCCGTACATTCCAAGATTTACAGCAAGCACATATTTTGCCTGTTTTCTTTTTCATTTTTTCTTTATTTGCAACTCCATTCCACCTTCAATGCATTCAGAGTGCCATGGAATTCAGCACTTTCTAAACATGAACTCAAAAGGGCAACCGCATAACTTCAACAGGACCAGGGGGACCGTATGAACAATTTACTCACAGAATATGCGGCGCTCTTATAAACCTTTAACTCCTGCTAATCTTGATTTCTATGGTGGACAGCGCCCCATACATTGTCATTAAATCGCTAACGGTACCTGCTATTTGATATCATGACACTGGAGCTCTCTGTTGCTCGGTCTCACGGTGCCAAAGGAAAGACAATGAAATCTTGGTCTGATGCACTCTTGGCTCTCTTGCCAGAAGAAAAGGGAGATAAAGGGGGATGGTTTGGGTTGGGATGGATGTAGATGATTCACTAGGGAGGGAATGAGGGGTAACTGATTATTGTTGACATTAGGTTTGTGTTTGTATATGTATACCCATGTCTGTTCGTGTTAATATTGTATACAAAGATTTCCAAGATTTAAGACTCTGTTTGTGGAAGATGCAGTTACATACCTGCCTCTGTTGGTACATTTGTTGTTTTATACGCATGCCCGCATATTAACTTTTTTCCTTTATGGTAGTCAACCCTATGGGTATGTACAGTACGCATATTATGAATGTTGATTAATTTATAATTTCAACTGCGCTTATGTCTATGTATACACACCATTTTGTCAATGGGATCGAATAAAAAAAATGTTCATGAAAAAATTACTGATAATCAGTTAAGTGTTTCTTGGATTCAACTTCATAAATGCAAAATGTTCTGATTTTGTTCTTTGTCATGTCCTATAGTAAAATTCAAAAGACATTACAAACAATTTAAATATTTATTTTTTTTGGACATTTCACAGAATTTGCAATTAATCATTACAATAACTCAGACTGATCGATAATGAGATAACTGTTGTATCCCTAACTAAAACACAACTAAAGGCGTGCAAGTGTGCAAACGCAAACAGGAGCATTAACACATTAACAGATGCATAAATATACACAGATTTACAGTAGTCACTGTAGGTTCTGAGTGACGAAATACTGGAACTCCTTGTGTTTAAATTTTGTCTGTCATGTGTCTCATTTGTGATCATGGATTCAAAATTTAGAGCATCCTTGGCCATACAGATCAAACACGCTCACCCTCTCGCCCAGGATTTTGTTGATGGTTGCATTCTGCTTGATGTTCAGTTCGGCCAAGACTTTTGGCCTCTGCTCCTTCTTGTACAGCATGAAGGCGTTCAGTGGCTTCTTTATGTATGGCTCATCATCATCATGCTGTTCCGTACGTTTTCTCTTTCTATGGAAATTCACAAAACGTGAAATATGAGACAGCAATACAACAGACTGAGTTGTATAATATTTGTGTATCTTGTTTATGGAATTCCAGGTGGGGAACGCTGTCAAAGAAATAATGACCAAAACTGGCCAAATCTCACTTATTATACATGAATCCAACAGAACACATGTTCTGCGTCATATGTTCAGGGACCACAGGGAGCACTGGCACATTGTTATACTGGAAAGAAACAGAACAGGCGATCAGTGGTGTCATGACACCACTTCATTTATCCATTTGAGTAACAGCTTTATGCTCAGGAATGATTCTATAAAAAGCTGTAAATTGTAAATTCTACATGTGTGATCAGAGATTAGGGGTGTGTCCACCAGAGGGCGAAGAAGGTAACCAAAATCTTACCAAGTATGGAGGAGCAGCCAAGTAGCTACCGGCACCTGCTGCTGAGTGATCCACAGGCCACTGGTGGCATGAGCACATGGTGTTTTTACCATACAGTGGTCCAGGGAAGATGATGGGAGCAGTCTGTCGAGCATTCCGTCCTGGAGAAGTCATCAATGGACTTGGAGTGAGTGGAGCTGTTCCCAGGGGGGTGTAACATACATACCCTCTGCTCAGGCTCTCCAGCGGCTGAGGTAGGTTTTTAGGTTCAATCCCAGCAGGCACAGGAGGAAGAGGAGATGGCCGAGTTGCAGGGACAGGTGTGTCTCCCAACATGTCATCAATCGCTGCCTCAAGAGTGGAAACTACGTCTTCCCACTTCATCTCCTTGAACGCCTGTTCAACCTCTGCACTACAGTCCATCATTGGGCAGTTTGGCCACAAGTGTAACTGATGTAAACTAGAAAGCATTCAGAGAGCGCAGACCTCCACCAAGGCAGAACATTCTGTGGAATTACATGCAAAAATTATGAAACTTTTCATCGTGCAATGGTTAAAAATATTTAAAATTTTGGATCCAGATGGTGATCCTGGATCACCATCAGAATAGAATTGTTCCCTCCAATCTTGCTCACCTCTCCAGAATTGTCATCAAAAAGCTTTTTAGCCCTCAATGTCTTTTGTGTTATATAAAAGACATTAAAGACATCAAGAAAGGTCACAGCAGTGCCATAGGGAACAAAATCAAGAGAAAAAGGAATAATATAAAAAAAAACCAACTATGCCATTAAGAAAATCTAATAAAACATTTTTGGAACCAGATGATAATCCGGATCACAACCAAAATCTAATCAATTGTTCCTTAGACTACTTCTCATCGCTCCTGAAAATTTCTACATATTCCATCTTCAACCTCTAGATTTATCCTGTTCACAAACAAATTAATAAATAATAATCAGCAAAAACGTAACCTCCAGTGATAACAGGACCCCGATTGGACTCATTGATAGGAAGCTTGTTTTGAGACAAAAGTACTGAGTGCAACATCAGAAATAAAACAATGAGTCAAGATGTGAAAGAACAGCATACATGTCATTTCTGAGATATTACTACTTGTTATTGTATTTTCTATCTTACTTTGAAAAGCATGAAGTCACAATCTGATGAGATGAAGAGTTCCCGCTGTTACTGCTACATACATCACCACTCATAATAACTTTATCATTTAGAACTGCACATTTTACTGCATTACTTGATGTATGTGACAGATATAATTACTTCTTACTTTTCAGATTCGGATGAGTGTGCATGGTTTAGTCACATTTTAATTTGTTCACTGTTTTCACCTGGATGGCACGCAACATTTAAAAGCGAGATTACATGTTGATTTATTATTCTTAACAATACATCAGATGAAATAAAATTTTGAAAGAAGTCACTCAACATATTTTATTTCAAAAAAGTTTACTGAGTAAAAGTAAAATCCTGAATTCTTACATTACAGTATTGCTACCTAGGCTTGATTTAAGTTGATTACCCTTGCAAACTTTGTTGGAGGAGGTTATGTTTTCATACGTCTGTTGTCTGATCTGTAGATCTATATGTTAGCAAAATAACACAAAGAACACTTGACTGATTTTGATGAAATGTTCATCAAAAGTGTGCCCAATCTACACCTGATTAAAATCTGGTGGCCAAATGTCAAAGATCAAAGTCTCTCAAGGTAAAAAAAAATAAAAAAAACCCCAAAGCATGTTCTGGCCAAAAATTCAGTTCAACAACTGTAATAGAGAGCTCCAACTAATGTCATTTTGTAGCCAACAGCACTGGCTACAGATCATTAACATGGCCGTTCAAGGTCAAAGGTCAAGGCCACGGACAGGCTGAAAAATATGTCTGGAATGAATTAACATAGAGAGTACCAACTGAAGTCATTTTTAGCCCTGACTGAAAGCTAAATAAGATCAAAGTTTAGGCTGCCTAGGTCACTGAAACGTTGCACACATTTTTGGCTATATCACCAAAAATAATCGACAAAGAGAGGTCTAACTGTTGCCATTTGGTACTGACTACAGATGATTAACTTTTGGCCTTTTTCGGTCAAAAGTCAAAATCACTGAACAAAAAAAACATTTTGGGCACATCTCTGGACATAGAGAGGTCTAACTGGTACCATTTTGCAACTACTCCCAGGGTCCATCACATAGCCAGTAACAGCTGGCCCTGTAGTTCATGTGGCCCCTGTCAGGTGGCGCCAACATGCCTTTTTTTGTACCAAAACACTGGCTTACAAATCATACTCAGTAATGCCCAGAACAAACGATAATACCATAGTCTGGCTGACAGCTATTGCTGGGGAGTAGGGAGTTAAGCTGGGGGAGGTTTGTACTTTCTGAGAGCCATCTAGGTAATATTGTTCTATACGATAACATTATAAGCTTTGACAAGTAAAAATACATAGAAGAAATCTCTATTGTATAACTGTGTGCTTTCAGAGACCATTTTAATTTCCATTTAAAAATGTAATTTAACTTTTCACTGTGTTTTAACACACTACAGTCAAACACTAGCTGTAAAAATGTAAGCACTAACCTTCTGCGTTCACTGAAGATTCAGACCACTAACAATATTTGTTTTTCTCTTCCAAGCACAGACATTCAGGTTTCAAACATCGGTTAACAAACACTGTGTTGTCAGTAGCTCTGAAGAAGTGATGACCTCTTATATTCCTTTTACACATCTTAGAAAAGGATTATCCTGCAGTAAATTTACAGTCTTCTAGCACAGCAGTGGAATCATGCTCTTTCATGATGCTTTCATGGTGCTGTTTCATGTTCTTTCATGACTCAAGTTTCAAGTCATCTTCATTTGTCGGATGTTTAAACTGGTTCATCGTAGTTTAGCATTAACCAAAGTCCTGTCATTAGTACAGTTTTGAGTTGGTCATACTTTATACTACTTTATGTTTGTTCTAGTGTCTGCAGAAATAACTACACTCACGTAATTCTGATTTACATTGTAGTGTTTCTAGTCATGTTTGTGAGAGGCACAACAATGAGAAAAGACAATGGAAGTATTTAGTTTGTACAGAATGATAACAACACATTTAAACTGGAAGTAGAATTATGAAGACACTGAATCCACACCCTGTACCGTTATAAAATCCCCAGAACATCTCCTAATCAAAGTAAAAGAGAAAATGGGATTCCCACTCATAAAAGACATGATCTATTTGTACTCCAATTGTGGGAGAGCTCTGTTCCAAATGTGGGGCACTGACAACACTATGTAAAAAAGCCCAGATCACCTTAATCACCACATAATTTTTCATTTCAGTAACACTCAATTCTAAATCTAAAAACCCACGTCCAGCAATGTGACACATTAAAATGTTATTACTGTTTTTAATCACATGGAGGACTTTTTACATCAAAGAGACTATGGTGGTCATGATGTAATTATTAGAAACATTTTTCAGAAATAGTCTTATCATATCTCTCATACAAAGAGAAAGCGAAAATGAATGCAAAATTCCAGTTGAGTCAATTTTTGTTAGTATTGCACAAAATCACAACAATGATTTAAACATTATTTAAACATTATATTGCATTTAGGCCAAACAATGTCCCATAATGGACACATGAAATCACATCAGTTTTATAAGCAGTGTTCTTTCATCTCTATTACCAGCAGTATAAACAGAGTAGACAGCCAGTCAGGACCATTAAACCATCCAAAGTGGTCAATAGCTATTATACATCCATAATTTTTTTAGTGGATGAGTGATATGCTGTTAGATGTATTAATATTATTCAAAGAAAAGAAGAAAATGGAAAATAAACACAACAAGATGCATATTTGCATTATTGTAGGTAATTAGTCATACACCACTTCTTTTGATGGCATTAATGTTTTTGCTACACTTTAACCTGGTACCACCTGGTACCACCATGGGAAACATCTCAGCAGCCTAAACCTATAGCAGTAAAACTAGGGGCTAAGAAGCTAGCCCTAATTCCTAGCTTTATCAAGTAGGAGAGTTTTAAACCTACTCCTAAAGGACCACTGTAATATCTAGTGGTGAGGTAGTAGAATGCATGCAATGGAACACTGCCTCGTTTCCCTTTCCCTCTCCTCTTCCCCTAACCCTGCTCCACTTTTCACACTCCTCTCTCCAACACTGAGGAGACATGCAGTTTATCTTCAAGAAGATATTTCATCATGTCATCTCCTCAGCCATTGATGACAGACATACCCATCCATGTTCATCACGCCAAAGGTGAGACTAGAACACTCCAGGACTGTTTTTACCTCCTCTCCTTAGCACCTCAAGAGTCACATCAGCTGTTCAACCTCTGCCTCTCTGCCAAGGCTTACATCAGTATGTGTTCAGGTATACAGTGTCCTCTTTGTTTATCTCCGCCTTCAACAGGACCAAGCTTGAATGGAGCTTGGGCTAGGTAACCCTGACCAAAACATTGATAATTACTTGATCCATACAAGATAGATAACATTCTAATTGACCTTCTTCAATGAACCCAAAAGGTTAGGAAGAAAGTTAAACTTGAGGGGAAAAGCAACACTAAAGCTGTACACAAGTTTATCCAATCTCAGCCTCTCAGTATCAGAGATGACTATAGTACAGCAAGCTCTGTCAAGCATTGGTGGAGGAGTTTTCTTGTCCTGCTGATTAGGTCACCTCTGTGACAGCATTCCAAATTAAACATTATCGATGTAAACAACCCAGTAAGTACTACAAGCATTAGAGACTTATTTTCAGGGAAGGAACACACCAGGCTTGGAAGACTTTGTCACTTTCAAGACAACCATGCCTGAAAAGTATAACTACCAAAGTGGCACATAGTGTGTGTTATAACATCAGATCACCCTCAGAACAGATCAAAGGGGGGTTACAAAAAGCATCATAAGGACACTGAGCTTAACTGCAATGTCGTCCAACTGCAGCATCTGCGATCACAGTTCAAAACATAAGCCACCTGAGAGTGACACTGACACCAAATACCCCTCCTCCTCCAGCTACATGGAGTATTACAGCCCTGAGCCATGACTTAAAAGAAACTGGGGGTAGTTAGTCATTTAAATGCCATTATACATGCTAAGCAGTGTAAGACATTTTGTGCTTGCATGAGAAGGTATATGAATGTAAGAAAAAAGTAAAACATTGAAAAAAAACATGAAGAAATGATCAAGCAGACACTGCTTGAAAAGGAGTAGGAAGAAGTATGCGTTTACAAATTCCTAACCCTTGCGACTTGTCCAGGGTGTACCCCGCCTTCGCCCGAAGATGCTGAGATAGGCTCCAGCCCCCCCGCGACCCCTAACAGGATAAGCGGTAGTCTTAGTATGAATCAATAAACAACCATCCATGTATATTTACAGCTCAAACACCATCACCATATTTGTTGCGATCTAAATATTACTCCAGTGCTACAGTTAATACATAAACAAACCAGTCCAGTGCCGAAGGGGCTCAACTCACCTCAACTGAGTGTATAGTTCGGCGGTCGAAGGAATACTTCAATGATCTCCTCAATGCCACCAACACGCATTCCGTGGAGGAAGCAGAACCAGGGGAGTCTGCAGACGGCTCTCTCATCACTGGGGTTGAAGTCACTGAGGTTGTTAAACAACTCCGCACTGGTGGCGCCCCGGGGTTGGATTAGATTCACCCCGAGTTCCTCAAGGCTCTGGATGTTGAAAGGGGTGGTGGTTTCCCTTTTCAAGAAGGGAGACCAGAGGGTGTGTTCCCACTAAAGAGGGGTCACACTCCTCAGCCTCACTGGGAAGGTCTACCCCAAGGTGCTGGAGAGGAGTGTCTGGCCGTTAGTTGAACCTCGGATTCAAGATGACCAATCTGGTTTTCATCCTGGCCGTGGAACGAAAGGATGAAACGCCAATACCCTCGCAAGGGTACTGGAGGGGGCACGGGAGTTTGCCCAACCAGTCTACATGTGTTTTGTGGATCTGGAGAAAGCTTATGACCGTGTCCCTAAAGGTGTCCTGTGGGGGGTGCTCCGGGAGTACGGGGTAGATGGCCTTTTATTACAGGCCATCCGATCTCTGTATTGTCGGAGCCAGAGCTTGGTTCGCATTGCCGGCAGTAAATCAGACCCATTCCCACTTAGGGTTGGTGTCTGCCATGGCTGACTTTTGTCACCAGTTCTGTCCATAATTCTTATGGACAGAATTTCTAGACGCAGCCAAGCGGCGGAGGGTCAAGTTCGGTGGCCCCCAGATTCCATCTCTGCTTATTGCAGATGATGTGGTCCCATTGGCCTCATCGAACAGTGACCTCCAGGTTGGGGAAGAGTATCAAGTACAGACTCTGGGGGATTAATTCTTAATCAAAGCCGTTTAATCAGAAAATGGGTCGACACCAGGAGATCAGTCCAATTAATAAAGGTACAATTCAAGGAAACAGGCAAACTCAGGAATCGAAAAACAAACAGGATCATACATGAGGACACTCACGAAGGATATAACGCTGGACCGCTCAGGAAACAGAAAAGACAATCTGGCACAGGAGGAAAGGAACATACCCCTTAAATACAAAATGAGGAGACCACAATTGGACACAGCGGTGCAGTGGTTAGCACTGTCGCCTCACAGCAAGAAGGTCCTGGGTTCGATTCTGGGTCAGAATGTTTCAGTGTGGAGTTTGCATGTTCTCCTTGTATCTGCGTGGGTTTTCTCCGGGTACTCCGGCTTCCTCCCACATTCCAAAAACAAATCTGGGGATAGGTTAATTGGTCACTCTAAATTGCCCGTAGGTGTGAGTGTGGATGGTTGTTTGTCTCCATATGTCAGGCCTGCGATGAACTGGCGATTCATCCAGGGTGTACCCCGCCTTCGCCTGAAGATGCTGAGATAGGCTCCAGCCCCCCAAGAATGACCCTAACAGACATTTAAACTACTGGACCCTGACAAAAAGTTTCTTCCCCAAGTGGAGGAATTCAAGTATCTCGGGGTCTTGTTCACGAGGGGAAAATGAAGCGGGAGAGTGATGGACGGATTGGCGCGGATTTGACAGTGATGTGGAGGTTACAGCGGTCTGTTGTGGGGAAGAGAGAGCTGAGCCAGAAGGTCAAGCTTTCAATTTACAGGTCAATCTACGTCCCAACTCTCCCCTATGGCCATGAGCTCTGGGTAGTGACCGAAAGAATGAGATTGCGAATACACGCGGCTGAAATGAGTTTCCTTCGCAGGGTGGCTGAGCTCAGCCTTAGAGATAGGGTGAGGAGCTTGGAGGAGTACCACTGCTCCTCCGCATTGAGAGGAGCAAGTTGAGGTGGTTCGGTGCCTCCTGGACGTCTCCCAGGGCCAGTGTTTTGGGCATGCCCATCTGGCAGGAGACCCCGGGACAGACATAACACACGCTGGAGATCTCTCAACCGGCTTGGAAAAGTCTTGGCGTCCTCCCGGAGGAGTTCGGTGCAAGTGGCCAGGGAGAGGAACGTGTTGGAACGCCCTCCTCAGATAATTGCATGCGCGATCCAGACCCAGATAAGTGGCAGAAAACCAACAAAACCAAACAAATCAGTCCCTTAACATAACCCCTCCTTGATTATTTTATACCTCCTCAAAATATCCCTTCTGTATATCTCATTAAAGTGCTGTTAGTTCTACCCTTCAGCTCATTAAGCCGATATGTCTACCCCACAAATATGTATGTATAAGTGTCCACACACTAGTTCAGTTTTATGTTCGTGATTTATGGTTCGGTATACGTCTGGTGTTCCCAAGAAGTGCAACAATCCTTGCAATCTTAAATTGAACGTGACTTATGTGAGTTGTTTTGTGGTCCAGTATCTCAAATATTAATCTATTTTGATGTGTATCTCTTATACAATTTCCAATTATCATTTTATTTGTTCAAATTCAGTGAAAAGACATTTTATATAACAGATATTTTCAAATCATTTAAAAGCATTGAATTTTGTGGGTTCAGTTGACCAAAACCAAACTTGCTTTTAGTAATAATAAAAATAAAAATTCAAAATTGGGAGCATTTTTGAGGTGGATCATGCATAGTAAACCAAACAGCTGGGAGGAGAAAGGCCATTTTGTCCAGTAAAAAGTTCACACAAAGCAATTTAAACTATAAAATCAGTATACGTACATTGCTTTGAATGTGATTAAAAGTAGTCGACGTCCATACTATGGGCTTTTCATGTTGTCGATACATCTGTTGGCTAGTGTCAGCAGTTTGCTATTCCTTCATCTTTAGTGTCGGCAAAATTGTTCATGACATTTCAGTAGAATAACAATTTATATGACCTTTTTTCCCCAATAATCGTCTGAGCAGTTGTCTGTTACCTTAAAAACTCATTTGCCAAATCTTTTAACTTGGATTAAGCAGGCGAAGTCATAAATCCTTTGTTCGACCAGAACCACAAAATGTTCTTTAACTATTTACACATTTATTCATATAAACACATAGAAACATGGTATATATTCATATTAGTATACACCTACAATAAGAACATTTGGCAAAAAAAATGGCATCAAAGTCCAGCCAAGGGATGGCACACACAGGAAAATCTGTTACAGTTGGTGATTTAGGTGACTGCACCAGGACTGTCTGTGCAGTTAACGACAGGCTCAAAATGGTTCTTCATTGTCGCTTGGAAGGCTAGTGAATGCCTCAGCTAGCCGGTCCAGCTTCATGCCTCATGAGGACAAGTTTAGTGGACGCCACAGCTGGACAGTCCAGATTTGTGCCTCATGAGGACACTGGACAGTCCAGCAAATGGACATCAGAAAATTCCAGCTTTAAGAAGGGACTTTCTGGCACAGCCGTTTCAGTCTCTGTATCAAGCAGCTGCACCACGACTGTCTGTAGTTCAGAGGACGCTGCAGATGGAGAGTTTGGCCAACACACTTCAGCAAAGTCCAGCACAGGGGCGTCACCCACAGGCAAAGTCCTCTGAGCCTGTGACAGAGGCAGCTGCACCAGGACTGCCTGTGCAGGAGAGGACTCTGGTTCAAGCTGCACCATCACTTTTATTTTACTTGTTGCAGCAGTGGAACTGAGTTTCATGGATGCTTCAGGAAGAGAGTCAGGCTGATTTACATTACAAAACTCAGGCTTAGGGATGTCACACTCATGTGATGTCACTTTAGTTGGTGACTGAGGCAGCTGCTTGATGACAGGAGAGGACTCAAGCTGCTCCATGACTTTTGGTCCACCTGTTGCAGCAGTGGAGACAAATTCTGTGGATATGTCAATTGGAGAGTCAGACTGATAGACGCCTTGACAGTCAGGCTTAGCGATGTCACAGACAGACAAAACCATTTTAGCCTGTGACTTAGGCGGCTGCACCAGGACTGTCTGTGCATTAGCAGCCTCAGCTACACCTGCACTTGCAGAAACAAATGGAAACATGTTAAAGGTTTTGAGGTACATGCTGATTCTCCCTCCACAGTCTGAGTTTTTCTTTTAACTTTTTGTTGATATACTCAAAGTTATGAACACAACATTTGTTTATGCTCCCGTTTTTCTGCAGTATTTTTTATCAATTTAAAGATGTAAGCATTTAGTTATGCAAACAAAATATTTTCTCAGATTTTGAGCACAAATTTGATAAAATCCTTGTCAGTGATCTGTAGAAGGGTAATGTTGGCTGTTTTAGGCACAATTTTTAAAAATCTGCTCAACATTTGAGATTAGTGCATTCAAACAAAAGTTAGATATTTTCAATTTAACTGGTTTGAAAACCAATGGGTTCCATTTATTTTTTGTGACTTACTATCCTGACTGGATAAGTCTTGATTGTTGGTATCCATTTTTAGCTTTCTTTGGATAAGGAAATGTTTCTCATATCTATGTAACTTGACAGTCATACAGTATATGATCTCCTTTTTTTTTTAAAGTAAATTTTGGCTAAAAACAGACAAATAAAAAAACGTACTTTTCACACTGGTGCTGGGGGACTTCCTCTCCCTCGTCTTCCTGTATTTGCCCTGCACACAAAAACAGAACTGTTTCATCAGCTCTGATGGAGTGTCATAGAGCGCGTGAGTTGTGTTGCATACATACGTAATTGTCGCTGGTTGACCAGTTTGGGTGACGCTGTGCGTGCAGGAGTCGCTCTTTTTTGGCCTCTTCGTAATATCGGGTCTTCTCCTCGTCTGGCAGCAAATTCCACTGACGACAGATGACAATGCACCATCAGCAAACACACTGGCTGTTGTAATGATTAATCGATTTATTCAAAAAAATAATTATAAGTATTCTGGTGGATTAAAAGAAGGGTTGGAGTGGTTTTATGTGGTAGTGTAAATATGGAAATGTAGAAATCTTTCGTTTTCAAAGGCTTAGGTGCATGGTTTGTAATAAACTCTTGATTACAGAGTCACGCAAGCGCATGAGAGTCAAGTTGTTAGATAAAATAAACAAATAGTGAAAAATGTTAGTGGTAATTATAGAAATGGTGAAATAAAAATAGTGAAGAATGTCATATGATTCTTGGATAACTCAGTTTTTAGTTCACACTTGAGTAGGTTTGTGCCAAATTTTACAAAAAAAAATCGCTTGATGGATTTTTGAGATATGGTTACGATATCTCAGGTCACAGTGACCTTTGACTTCTGATCTCTAAGGGTCAATGTTTACCGATCAAAGCCAATTGTCTATAGTTTTGATTTAAATTTCTCTTTCACGATCACAAGTGTAGCTAACATCGGGCTTTGGTGACCTTGACCTTTGACCTCTGACCTCCAACTTCAAGCTGTTCACCCTTGTCAGGGTGGACATTTGTGTAAAGTCTGAAAAAAAAAACCCTCACAGCGTTCACAAGAATGGCCCAGACGGACACACGGATGTGTGTACGAAAATATGATGCCCCATCGCCAGTGCAGAGGCACAAAAATTAGTAATCGGTAATGAAATATTTGTTGCATCCCTATATGAAGCACAACTACAGACGAACAATCACCAAAATTAAACTGATATCCTCACAGCCAGACCTCGAAAAAGTCATACATGCACTCATCAGTTTCCGCATTAATCATTGAAACTCCTTCCTTTCTGGCATTCAGCAAAAGTCCCCCTCACACCTCCAGCTTGTCCAGAATGCAGCATCTAGGCTTCTTGCTGCTTTTAATAGGTAACATCACACCAGTCCTATCCTGGCTTCACCTCACTGGCTCCCCGTTTGTTTTATGAATTGAGTTTAAGATTTTACTGATTGCTTTTAAAGCACACTGGGGCTTTGCCCTGGACTATATTTCAGACATGTTGACTGCCTGTGGGCCTGCTCTCAGCTATAGACCATCAGGTGAGTCCCTTCGGGTCCTTCCAAAGTCGAGGCGCAATCCAGGGGTTATCGAGCCTTTCCCACCAGGGCCCTTCGACTTTGGAACAAACCGCCTAAGGAGATTTCAGAAACAGTAACTTCTTTTAAGTCACTTGTTAAATCTCATTTTATAGATTTGCTTTTGAGTGAAGCTCACTTTTTCACTCTTCCAATCGTTTTTGCTGTTTAATTTCTTTTAGAGTTTTTCACTTATAAGTATTATCTTTTAACTTCTATACATTTGTGTTATTACTTTTTGTCTCACTCTGGCTGCCTCTAATTGTTTGGCGTGACGTTGTCTTTTAAACTAGTTTTTTTTTTTTTTTTATCGTGTTTGCATTCTTCAAGCATTGCTTTAATTGTTTTTGCACTGGCTCCCCATCTCACCCTCACCACTGTGTGTCCTTGTCTCTATATTCTCACTGTTTTGCTTATCAAAGCACTTGTGTGAACTCTTTTCGTAAAGGGGCTTCAGAAATAAAGTTTATTATTATATGAGTATGCAAAGGCAAGCGGGAACATAACATTAACAGATGCATAAATATATACAGATTCACATTAGTGAATGTCAGTTCAGTGTATCTGAGTCATGAAATGCTGGAAAGCCGCCCATCTATCCATTTTCTGCCGCTTACCTGTGCAGGGTCGCACATTTACACCATTCCCCCACTCACACGCCTGATCGCCCTTTTTGCATGTTTTTGGACTGTGGGAGGAAGTCAGAGTACCCGGAAAGAACCCATGCAGACACAGGAAGAACATGCAAACTCCACACAGAAGGGCCCTGACCTGGGAATCGAACCCAGGACCTTCTTGCTGTGAGGCGACAGGGCTGCTGGAGTTCCTTAGTTAATTTTTTGTCTCTCCTTTTTTGACTTTTCTAGTAATGGATTAAGTCCATTTCTGCTTGCAGACTTGTGCCAAGTTTACAACATCTCAGACATATACAGATCAAACACGCTTACCCTCTCGCCCAGTATTTTGTTGACAGTCGCATTCTGCTTGATGTTCATTTCGGTCAAGACTTTTGGCCTCTGCTCCATTTTATAGAGCATGAAGGCGTTCAGCGGCTTCTTTATGTATGGCTCATCATCATCATATTGCTGCTTACGTTTTCTCTTTCTATGGAAATGCATAAAATGTGAAATATTAGACAATACAATAGACTGAGTAGTATAATATTTGTGTATCTTGTTTATGGTATTCTGGGATGGGACCGCCGTCACAAAAAAGTACAACGAAACTGGCAAGATCTCACTTATTATACATGAATCCAACAGAACACATGTTCTGCGTCATATGTTCAGGGACCACAGGGAGCACTGGCACATTGTTATACTGGAAAGAAACAGAACAGGCGATCAGTGGTGTCATGACACCACTTCATTTATCCATTTGAGTAACAGCTTTATGCTCAGGAATGATTCCATAAACAGCTGTAAATTGTAAATTCTACATGTGTGATCATTATTTATTCCAGAATAAAGGTGTGTTTCTCCACCTGAGGGTGAAGAAAGTAACTAGGATCTTACCAAGTATGGAGGGGCAGCCAAGTAGCTACCGGCACCTGCTGCTGAGTGATCCACAGGCCACTGGTGACATGAGCATATGGTGTTTTTACCATACAGTGGTCCTGGGAAGATAATGGGAGCAGTCTGTCCAACATTCAGTCCTGGAGAAGTCATCAACGGACTGGAAGCGAGTGGAGCTGTTCCCAGGGGGGTGTAACAAACATACCCTCTGCTCAGGCTTTCCAGCGGTTGAGGAATGTTTTTAGGTTCAATCCCAGCATGCACAGGAGGAAGAGGAGATGGCAGCGTTGTAGGGACAGGTGTGTCTCCCAACATGTCATCAATCGCTGCCTCAAGAGTGGAAACTACGTCTTCCCACTTCATCTCCTTGAACGCCTGTTCAACCTCTGCACTGCAGTCCATCTTTCGGCAGTGTAACTAATGCCAACTAGACAGCATTCGGAGAGCGCAGACCTCCACCAAGGCAGAACATTCTGAGGAATTACATGAAAAACTGTTGGTCTTATCCTGAAGTGGCCAAGAATCTTTTTAAAAATTTCTGGACCCAGATGGTGATCCCAGATCACAACCACTAGTCTAATCGACTTCCTACCTCTCCTGACATGGCGTAAATTTTCCACCCTCCCCCACGTTTTGTATGACATTAAAGACATTATAGACATCAAGAAGAAAGGTCACAGCAGCACACAGATGCTAAAATCAGAGGGGAGGAAAAAAGGGAAGAATATAAAAACCACCTCTCTTTTTTCCTACATACTTAAAAAAAAAAGGACCAGACAGTGGAGAGTATAGTTTTTACTGTAAGGTTACTGTTACTCACAATCCCGCGGCTTTCTTTTTCATTCTACCATTTAAAGATAAAGTCCTGCACATTTCACTTCGTTACATGTATGTGGCCGACATAACTATTTACTCTTCAGATTCAGATGATGATGCATTGGTAAGTAGCATACTTTGTTTATTGGTTGACATGGCCAGCATGGAAATGTTTAAATCCCGGTTACATGTTGATTTACCAATATCAACAATACCTTTATATCAAATACAAAATATATTCAAAGAGCCACTCTGCATATTGTAATTTGAAACAATTTTGTTGAGGCGCTAAGTAAAATTTGGACATTTTTTACATTACAGGTTTTCCACTTATGTATGATTTAAGTATATGATTACTGTTTTATAGAAAACATTACACGTTTTTTGACAAATAACAGCATTGAAAAGAAAAATCATTCTGTTTAACTGTGTTTTCATGGCCAAATCACACCCTCCTTGAGTGAAAAGTGATTACTCACCGTCTACCTTCACTGAAGATTCAGACCACTAACAATATTTGTGTTTCGCTTCCAAACACAGACATTCAGTTTTCCAACAACATCAGTTGACAAAAACTGTGTTGTCTGTAGCTGTCGTGAAGTGACGACCCCTTATATAGCGTTTACGCATCTTAGAAAACAATTATCCCATACTAAGTTCACATATTACCATGGCAACAGAATCATTTTCTTTCATGATGCTTTCGTTGAAGCTGTTTCATGTTGCTTTCAAATGGTCTTTATTTCCAACAGGAGACACTATTCAAAACAAAAGAGGATGAAGAATTAAGTGAGGTGAAATTTGTTGTGAAAAATAAGATGAGACCAGGAAGTAGATCCCCATGTGAACGATCTGATGAATTAGGAATCCAACAAATAGGAGACTTTCCCAGACTAGACACTGGTGGTGATGATGGAGTGGAGCTTGATGTTCGGGATGACTTTATGAAATGTTGTGTTGTAAAGGAGATGCCAGGCATCATCCGAAAAGGTGGAGAAGGGACTGAGGCGGTCTGACAGCTGAGAGACAGAAGGGAGATTGTGGCAGTTTGTGATAGAGTGAAGAGGGGAACGAGATGGTGGAGATTAAGGATGTCGGGGATTTTATTTTTTTTTTTAAATTATATCTAACTTTTTTCCCTTTTTTTGTCATTTATGGCGCTGCTATGACCTTTCTTCTTTGACGGTTTTAATGTCTTTTATGTTGCGCAACATTTATTGGGATTATATTAATGTTGCACAGTAAGACTTGCGACTAAAGTCATAGTAGCAACTCAAAATTATCCCTATTACCCCCATCCCATATTCTGTAATAACAATAAACTGAGGATAACAACAGTGTCGATGCTCCAAACCCCACCAGCATGTTGACGCAGTCATATTTATAACGCAAACATTTTGCTGTGAGTAAAATTTGAAGGTTTGCTGGCATCTGGGAGGGGATTGTTTGGGCTCGGAGAAGATCTGCTCTCTCCAAGTGTTTTGTGTTTTTTTTTTTTTTAACTTTAATACATAAACCCTGGAAGTGGATATAATCACCAATTCACTGACATGTGTTATTATTATCTTTTTACCTGACCAGTAGTAGACAGTGCATTTCAAATTAGAGTTATCATCCAGTGTGATATTAATCTACTTGTTGTAAATTTTATACTTTCATTTTAATTTCAATACTTTTAGGCCGGCCGACACATTAAACTGGACCCTTAGCCCAGTGTGGGACATTCTGTAGGTTTTAGACGGCTGGAGCTTACTGAATTATGAAGACAATGCATTAAATCCGCGCCCAGTGCCATTCTGAAATCCCCAGGATGTCTCCTTATCAAAGTAAAAGAGAAAATGTCGATATCACACTTACAAAAGAAATGCAAGACATAAATGTACTCCAAGTGCAAAATTGTGAGGCACTGAAAAAAACTATGTGGAAAAAGTCAAAATCACCTTAATGTCCTGTTTCGCACTCAAGGCTAAATGTGAAAACTTGTGTTCAGCGAATTTCAATGGTATTACTGTTATCATTCACGTGGAGGATTTCATTTCATCAAACAGACTAGAGACTATAATATTGATTTCCATTTTACTCAATATGGAATATATGCAATGTTGTCTGAAACGCATTCTACTACATTTACACCCAGTTCACCTTAAATATCTAAGACAATGTGAGACAAAAACCCTAAAGACATTGTTTGTCATTGTTGCGTGAGTTATTTGCTCCTCCATACATTTTGCCTGACTTGAGCGCTTATTAAGAGTCCCATATTAAGAAAATTATACTGTCGCACTTTACAAAATCAAGTTTTTCGAAAAAAAAAAGTTTTGATTCAAAAGAATTGTATACCCTTAACATCAAGGTTCTACAAATATATCAATTACTTTCTTAATTACCATTATATCAATTTCATTACGATCCGTTGATTTTTTTTTGTTCTTACATATTTACTTTGTTTATGATTTCTGTGTTATCTACTGCACTGAGTAAAATTTAATTTGGATTTCTATCACCATAATCATCCCCCAACTCTACATCAGTTGTACGTAATGATACATCCCCTATGAAGAAAGATGACAGGTAAAATCCCCATTTTGTCTTTTGATCTCTTATGATTTAGAGAGACTGATGTAAATTTCAATGAAAACAGGATGAAGAAACAAGTTGGAAGCAGTGTGAGAAGATGGTTTTGGTATTAACACCCTGCGACCTCAAGCATACGCAGACAAACCACTGATTACGCATCGGTGGTGCTAAGAAAATAAATGATTTTCCATTGTATATTGACAAGAAACACAAATATTTTACACAGGAGAGGAAGCTGAAGGCCCTGAAATATGATTAATCATTCATCTTCATTAAAGTGACATTGGTATTTCCATGTTCAGGAACGAGTGTATCTCTATACATGGTGATTTATGGTCTATGAGCTTCCTGCAGTGGTTTATAAAAGTGTCGGTTCATCGCGCTCTCTCACTGCAAACATTTACAGCTACTTTGTAGGGGGGGGGGCGTAGAAACAAACAGGACTATAAAAGGTGATATTAAAAGTGTCATACAATGGGTGGCATGACTCTCCAGCGAGGCAACATGACATACCCACAGGATCCACTGGAGGACTCTGTTACCCAGCTGGTCTTACCCTCCATGTGTTGGTGCTCAGAGTCCAAAAAGTCACAATCACTTCTCACACAATTAGACTTCCAGCCTTTAATGACTTGTACATCGTGCCCAAGTAAAGAACAAACAAACAAACAACATTGCTTACGCATCCTTTAATTTTTTCCTTTACGTAGTGTCCGTTTTTTAATACTAATATGTCAGACTTACATTTGGATTTAAAAATATCTTCAACTTAACTACTGAAACACCTGACAGGAGGCCTGGAAGTGAGTTAATTGTACTCTATCATACAGGATGAAGACATTATGATGACATGGAGCATAAAGAAAGATCATGATCTGCTGAAGTAACATGGCATAAACACAGAAGAAGCACACGAAGCCTCTGGTCCAATACTGATTTTTTTTAATGGCAGACAAAAATCTCTTTTTTTCAGTTTTCATATGAGCCAAAGTGAGATTTCAAATCAACGTGTAGAAATATTTGGAATAGCTGACTCTGTGTACAACATCATTGCTGTGACAGTTTCCTCAGCCCGCTCCAGTTTTTATTCCTTTATTTTTGTATTTTCGGTCATATTTCCTCCGGACCCCCCTTCCTTTGCTCTCCTTCCCTTTTCGGAACCCTCCTCCTCCTCCTCCTCCTCCTCCTCTCCTCCTCTCCGGCCCCTCGCCATGACGCGCTGACCGGTCAGACCTGCCTTCCTCCTCCTCCTCCTCCACCTCCTCCTCCTCCTCCACCTCCTCCACCTCCTCCTCACCTCCCCTCCTCTCTCCCTCTCCCTGCCTTGGTCTTTTTCTCGGGCTTTTTCCAGGCTTCATGTCATACCACGGCTAATTCCTGAAATTCCTGCCCTCCTCTCGCTTCAGTCGAGCGGCCTCGGGAAGGAGACGGAGCCGCGGAAAACAAAGAGTGAGAAGGGAGGGAGAAGAAGCAGCCCGAGTCATTAAAACAAACAAACAAACCAACATAAAAAGGTGCAATATCGCTCCACCTGGCCGCCTGTCAGCCTGCTAACAGACTCTCGGCAGGTAAGTGTCTCAGCGTTGCTCTCCTGTAAACTTTCGCTTCGGAGGTTCCGACTCGGCGCGGATCGATCCCACTCACCGCCGGAGATAACATTCCTCGGATATTTGACATTTCTGCGCTCGAATTCCTGCATTTTCCCCCCCGCAATTCCCCTTACCGGAGTGCGTGCGGTTGGACTTCCTGTCCTCCAGCCGGGAACTGTTGTTTTTTTGTTGTTGTTGTTGTGTGTTTTTGAGGGTGGGTGTGGGGGGGGGGACGTGTGTTAATTAACTCCAACCTTTCATTCAGGGCTTTTCCTGTCTACAAGAGGGAGGCTGGAAGTGACTGTTGTATTTTATCAGGCTGTTGTAAAAAGAACCAAAAAGTTTAAAAAGAAAGTTTTATGGTGGCATTTCCACGTTTTCTTACTTTTATAATGTATGCAAAGCTTTTTATTGCATTCTTATATTAATTATTTTAATTGTACTATGGTTCTTTAAAACAACAATATGTAGTGGAAGTCTTGGAAAAGTAACAAACAAGCTCCTCAAAACTGTAAAAAATTGCAGCGCTGGAGTGTACTTATGTACTTATGTTATATTCCATCAATGCGCATGATATCGCCCGTGTTGAAAGAAGTGTTCACAACTTTCAGCTTATGTCAAAACACTAAATGTTACGCTTTCAAATGTACTCAAGTCAAACTTGAGGAGGTACCCAGATCCCTAATGATCAGTTACAGTCAGTTGGTCAGTTACATGAATGTATCAGGTAGTTTTAGCATCATGCGTTAACAGTGGAGCCGTATTGTAATGTTGTAGTTGGCCCTGGTGACGCTGATTCTATGTTTTGTTTTTTTTAAATATGCTCTTAAATTATTATTATTATTATTTTTTAGTAACTTAGAACTCCCCCGACAACTACACATAAAGTACAATAAAAAGTAGTAGTCCTCTCTGAACCACAGTGGGGGGAAGTGATGGTACTGCACTGCACTTAAAGTGCAGTTTTGGGTTGCTTGTACTTTGCATTACTTTGCATTTACTTTCCATTTTCTGCTACTTTGAGCTCTTTGACGCACACACTGCCCTTTTCATCCATTACATCTATTCCAAAACTTTGGTTACATACCGCATAAGAGCCAAATTAGCGCGTTTTTAATCATTTGCTTTTATTGATAGTCAGATTTAAAAACAGCAACAACAGAGATTCTGGTAATCAGGAAAGTGTTGAACATTTTATTTTGATAATCGGCCAGGATGATAAGCATTCAACCTGCAGTATATCGCAAAGTGCGAGCAAATATATCTGTAAATATCTAAATAACTTTTAACACCAGAAGTAAATTTAACATCGGATAGTTTATGACTTTTACTCAAGTAGTATTTGTGTGTAATTGTACATAAAAATTTTCAATATTTTTACTACATACTCGTCGTATGCTCGTCATATATACTTTATACGACACTGGTGGTGGGTAAGAATATTTGGAGTAGTTGGTAGAAAAACAGGGAAAATGAATTTACTCAAAATAAGTTAAAGAAACTGAACAATATTTTTCTTGCTATACATGAGAGCCTGTTATTCTGTGTATATTATATGGTTTGCATACATTAATTAAGGTGTATGCAGTGTTGTGATGTTGTTGCTGAAGTGGAGCTAATTTCAACTATAAACTTTTAACACATCATATTTTGCATTTTGGCCATATTATTTTAGTTTTGAAAGCAGCGTCTGAAAAGTATCTATAACTGAATCAAAGTAAAGTATAACCACTCCAAAAAAACATAACAGCGAAATATGTAATTTAAAAGTACTTAAAATCTGTACTCTAAGCACAATACATGAGAATACATAAGTACATAGTTACTTTCTG
The DNA here is from genome assembly GCA_001698575.1 of Mola mola. Lineage (NCBI taxonomy): Eukaryota > Metazoa > Chordata > Actinopteri > Tetraodontiformes > Molidae > Mola > Mola mola. Next base: position 1,509,870 of record KV751345.1, read on the forward strand.
TCTATGTCTATGTATCTATCGTCTGCTTTTGTCACGCAATCATGACTGAAAACGACGGAAAAAGCGTCTCGTTCATATGTGTTTTTTGTCTGTTACTATGTTTTCATTTATTATTCAATTTTCTTACACAATAGGTACATTTATCTGCACCCCGACTCGAGCTCAGGAGCATGTTCGGTGCGGGTATTGTAAATGTTGCACTTTTTACTTCACTACAGTTTTTCGACAGGTGTATTTATAGATTACTTTGCAGATTTTGATCTACCAGTGAATTTTTCCCATTTTGTTTAAAGATCTGAGGACTTCTTCACTAAAGGAAATGAGACATACGTACATACGTGATAATAGGGGGAGTCTGGTGAGACCATGTCACTTAATGCATTTTATGCAGATATGTGCGAACAAATTAGATTGGGAGAAAAAAAAACAAAAAAACCTTTAACAAATATTTAATATCTATAATAATCATTTCCAGAGTGATGTGGTTAACCTTCTAACATACATGATATATATTTTGGAGAATGAAAAAATACAAACTAACTGGCTGCCAGAGGGTTTTCACATTATCAACTACTGCGCTGATCACTTTATCGATTGGGAGGTGAAATGTTTCCTCTACAAAATGTGAGAAAAATGTGAATAAACAGTCCAAAATTTCAAATGACCAGCAAACCTTTACATTTGAGAGGCTGAAACCACTGATCATTTGTCGTACAAAAGTGACATTTGTTGTTTATCATTGTGCGAATACTATATGTGTCTGTGTGTGATTCATGTTGGATATACAATGCTTATGCAGGATAGATTTCATCAAACCCTTCCTGCACAACTGCATAGCTGTAAAGTCAGGCAAGTGTGTAAATAGTTTCTCTGAGAGTTCAAGATGGCTAACACTGGGCTTGCCGGGGTGTGGGTTTGTGTGGGTGCGTGTGTTAAGTTTTCCCAGAGGGCAGCTGAAAGGAGCGTTTTCCAGCGGGGCAACAGGTGGAATAGAGCAGGGTGATAGTGCAATCAGAGGTAAAAAGCACACCTGTCAAAGCCTCCTCGGAAGTTTGTGACAAGCAAGGCCTTGGCCGTTTTTTCCAAGGCTTTGGGTTCACTTCACTATTGTCTCAAGCAGTTGAATTATATTGAAACATGAACTCTAAGGTTGTATTGTTTAGGATTTGTGTGTGGGGTTGATGTGTGGGTGGATGTGGATGGGCCTAGAGGTGGATGTGTGTGTTTGTGTGGGTGAATGAGTGCAAGTAAAAAGGGAGGTAAAAAAAAAAAATGAAGTATGAAAAAGTGTGAGCAAGCAGGGAAATTCGTGTTTCAAACTTGTTTGCGAGGGTGTGTGTTTGTGTGTGTTGAGTCGCTATGAGACAGGTCCTCACCACAGCGGAGGAGGTTATTTTTTATTTTTTATTTTGCTCTGTGCTCATCCCACATAGCGATCATTCCTCCTCCGCTCGCACGAGGGAAACGAATAATACCTCCAATATGAGCCTTGTAGAACAAAGACCCTCTGCCCCCCCCAACACACACACACACACACACACACACTCCCCTCCCTTTCAATGGACAGCGCTCTGTGCCCACTGCTCTGTGCAGAGTGTGTATGTGACTGTCCATTGATTCCAGCCAGGCTGATGGATCTTTCTGCTGGATTATCTGAGCCTGGTCAGATAGACCTCCTGTCCTCTCTGGATGCCGTTAGATAAGGACCGGAGCTGCTGGATTTGTGTAATGGTTAAAAGCGGACAGATTTTAGCTTCACACATCTTACCAAGTTGATTATGGCAAACTTTTTAGCATCAATTTACAGCAGGATCAGAGTCACTTCAGCATTTACTTCAAGATGTGCAAAAGTAGCCCATCAACCAACAATTATTATGAATTAATAAGTTTATTCTAGATGAATAGATGAATAATTTAGTCTGTAAATTATCGGATAGCACAAAAAAAGTTCATCCACGACTTCTTCAAACGTCTCTTTCTTTCCTAACCAATCCTCAAAAACCTCAAAACTATTCATCCACAATAATATTTTTAAAAAGATGCACTATATGTCAGCATACATATTGGTAATTGTAGATGTAAAACCGATGATGATGATATGCCAATGTGGCTGCTGTTGTGTGCATATGTGATTTGCCCTCTGTTTCAAAGGGTGGCAGTAATACACCAAAAAGCTGTTTGCCAAATAAAACAGAAGAAGAAGAAGAAGAAGAAGAAGAAGAAGAAGAAGTACCTGCGCTTGCATTTGTTATTTGGCCTAGTAAAGTTTGTATGGGCAGACATAACATGTGCATTACATTTGGAGAAAGCAATGTCTGCTGTCTGCTGGTGTTTTTCGCTGTCCCACATGTGTTATTGTAGAAATATATATATTTTTTATATAAAAATCATATCAGCATCAATAAATATTGGCTATTGTCCATAACAGCAATTTTAATACTGGCCAAAACTCCTATTGGCCAAACCTTCTAAAATTGGCCCATCCCTATATTGTACAGATTATGGAGAGAAAATCTTCAAAACTAAAAACAGGAAATTCTTTAACATTTTATCTCAAAAATGGCTAATGAGTAATTCATTATTAATTGGTAATTATTTTATTATGGTCATAAATCAACAGACTATTGTAGCTCTTAGTAAATACTTTCTTTGTGCCAACACTTCTCACTTAAAAACAATTATTTAACAGTGATCATAAAACTTTAAACTAAAAATGTATTCAATGTCTTTTTAAAGGGTGACACATCTCTGCAGTTTTAACTCAGGTCTTGTTTTAATGTCTTTTAGTTGATTGTTTTGGTTTCACCGTCTGCAGCTGTTTTGTTTCAGTGTTAACTTTAGGCTGTATAAATCCGGAGCTTCTGGGAAGGGAACAGGCACTGAGGACTGTCGTTGTTGCTATGTAATATTATTCTAACATACATTAGATGGCAAATAAAAAGTGAGTGTTCTTTGTTTTTTGTGTTACCGCACAGGAATGACATCCAGTCTCTTAAATACATTGTAAAGTATTTTAGTCCATTATGCACCATTATAATAACTCATAATGTGGAATTAAAGGCGTCAAGTGTTTCTAATTTTCATCAATAAAATGAGTGACAAGAATGTTTAGCAGGTTGGATTATCAACTTTTTTGAGTAACTTTACAATTCAATCCTACAGATCTACTGTTTTTTTTTTGTTGTTGTACATGATTATATAGTGATAGTCAAGATATTTACATTCGGCGAATTGTTTCATTACATTGTGGACAGCAGTCGATGACTAGGGTTGCATCTTCACACCTATAGTTATGCTGTTTTTTTTGTCCTTTTTCATATCATATATGTGTGTGTACTGACAGTGTTGTCTCTCTCAAACACACTCTGTGTTTGTGTGTGTGTGTAGAGTGTAGAGTTTGGAGACTCCCTCTGGTGCAGCCCAGTGGGAGCAAAAGAAATCCCACAAAACAAACCAGCGTCTCTCGCCGCAACTTTCCATCGCGTAGCTTGATCCTATACTGCTGCCGTTTTTTCAGACTGTTTGCTGCTTTTACATTCCCGGCCTGATTAGAGGAAATTGTGACCTGTTGATTACACACTCATGCTCACACACACTCAAACATACACATATACATACTCAGACATACATATAGTCTGTGAGTGGGAGCAGACACTTTGGAGCACTGAAGAGAATTTTTAGAGAAACATTTACATTCAAATAATAATGGAGTTTGTTAAATTAAGTGAGATATCGACAATAATTGAAAAATAAGCACCTTTAATGGAGCCTGATTTACATGGTGCACCTGTCTTCTTTTAAAATGCGAAGAAGAAAAAGAGCCTGTGAGGCTAGATTAATGCACTATTACATTGACATTCCCATAATAACAGTGCTCACATGCTGATGTTTAGCATGTGTAATGTTCACCTTAGACATCTACTTAGTTTAGCGAGTTAGCATGTTTTTATTTGCCACAAGATCTGCTTCATGTGAGGTTGATGGGAGTACTGTCACTTATCACTGGAATGATGCTGTTAGATGAAAGACCTGTTGCTCAGCCAAATGATTATATTAGAAGTTGTTACAGACTTCATGGTGAAGAAGGGCATGAATATGTGTACCAGTGTTAACTGTATAGCTAGTTGGATGGTGTAGGACTTGGAGACACATGGGGGGGCTGATTCATGACACATCATCGTGCTGCATTATAGAACTTCCATTGTCTCTAACTTATGCATTGCTAACAGCAGCAGAATCATATCATAGATAAGTTAATGAAAGGAATTAACTATCCAATAAATTTTGATTTTGACATGAGTTCGGGCTTCACTAGCCCCCTGCCCACCTGGCTGGCGGAGTCCAAAGCAGGGCAAAGGTGAACACAAGCTCAGTTTCCTGCAGCTTCTTGTGGCATTTACCTCTGGGCGTCATTGTTTGACCACTTCAATGTGTGTGTGTGTGTGTGTGTGTGTGTGTGTGTGTGTATGTGTGTGTGTGTGTGTGTGTGTGTGTGTGTGTGTGTGTGTGTGTTTCAGCCTTGACTATGAACCTGTTCGTGTGGCATCTGTGAGTGTGTTCAAGCATCTGTGGCTTGTGATGAGTGATGTATATGTGTGGGCCCCTCTTTGTTAGTGTTTTTTTTTTCCTCTCATAATTTGATGCCACGCGCGTGTGTGTGTGTGTGAGCAGTTGTGTTAAAGGTTGGGGGGCAGTTGGAGGGTTACGTGGCCCCCTGACCAAAGCACCAGCTGGGGGATTATCCCGTTGAGCGGATACAGGGAAGAGGGGCCTCACTGGGGCTGGATGAGGGACTGATCTGGACGAGTGAGGGTGGGAGAAAGGTGATTTGGGGGGGTTGTTTTAAGGCATGGCTTAGGTTAATTAACCTCCTGGACACTTTAACTGAGGCACCGGCCAGCATACTAATGGTTTATGACCTCTTCACCTACAGTGGCCCTGAGCTGCAGTTGCAGTTAGTTTAAAATCAGGCACATGGATAATAAAATGACAAATTTGAGCTGTGATTTATTTCAGAATTTAGTGATTTTAATGATAAGCCATTGGCTGAGGTCAGCTCGTGATCAAGATTAGGGAAGATTATTGGATTGTGCAGCAGAAAGACTGTGATCAAATTTGAGTTTTTGTGTGCATGATTTAATTCAGAAAAGCTGTATTTATATTAGTTTAGCTTCGCTTTCATTAAGAGCAAGAAAGCAGCACCACAAGCCAAGTTTTTCATACTTTTTGATGGTTTTGTTGTGTGTCTTTAGAAATTGTCTGCAACAACAATTCTATTAAATACTGTATATACAGCAATTTTACTGCAAGTGTAAAAATGACAAGTTCCACCGTATGAGCAGTTTTTTTCTGGAATGGATAATTTTTTCTTTTCCATAAACTTTGAAATTAATCAATCACTACAACTATCACACCCTCACAAGACAAGATTATCAGATGATTATGACCAATGTCACACCCACTTCAGTCCGTCTAAACTCTTTGTGGATGGTAATTTCATATTGTGCACCAGGTAATGGAGGTAATGGATTTTTGTAATGATTGGCAGTAGAGGCTGTAAATGTCATTTTCACTCTCTCCCAGTTTAAATATAATGTTATGTCCAACCAATTAATTAATCCCAATATATTTAATATATCCCTAAAAAAAAAAAAAAGAAAAAATGTTTAAACTCTCAAAACTATGGAATCTCATTGCATTCCACTTAAAAAAAGAAAAAAGAAAAAAGAATTTGGCTTTGTGTTTCTGAATTTGACTTTTTTTTTCTCGGAAATTCAGTAAAACAGAGCTACCCCGAGCCGATCTGACCACCTGAACACATCACCTACACTGTTGCTACTGCTGGTCTCCCAAAAGTATCTCCCAATGTCTTAAACCCGAGCCAAAATAAAGCTGGATTAAACTAAACAGGCGCCTGGATGTGTTTGCTCCAGTGAAATCAAGCTCTGTTTTTCTGAATTTCTGAGATAAAAACAGTCAGAAATTCAGAAAAAAAGAGCTAACTTTTTTTTTTTCAAGTGAATGCAATACGCTTCCATAGAAAACAGTTAGCTCTTGGCCTTAATAACTATCAAAATATTTATTGATTTTTTTTTTTTATTGATCAACAAGTAATCCAACTAATAATTTCAGCTCTGAATATTTCAATTAATCTGCTGCTAATTTCCAAAAAGTAATGCTGGCTTTGAATGAATCCATCAAATCTACAAATCTATCAATCAAATCATTCAGTTGGTTTGTTTTCTCACATAAAGTTATTTGTTGGTATTTTTATTCTGTGAACACTGTACGACACATTATTTTAAATACTTGAAAAATGCTTTAAAATTAAATATTTATAAGCAGTTTATATAAGATAGATGTCTCTCTATAAAACAAATTACATCATTAGTCAAAATATACTTTTTTTTACTTAATATCTGTTACCAGTCTTTTATTCCTTTTCAAAAATGTCATCAGTCATGCCTATCGTGGATATCTATGTGGACTGTGAAGTGAGTGAACCTTTGAGTTTGTCCATTCTGCTCTGTTTCTTTCGATTAGTGTGTCAGTGCTTTGTTTGTGTGGGCATGAGTTTATTTTTTCGCAGCGTGCCTCTACATCACATCTGTTTACATGCATGTACAGTATGTGTGTCTCTTTGAGAGAGACAAAGAGATGGGGATAATGGTTGACTGGCTGGACGCTCTGCAGGAAGTGTGCTGAAACATCAGCAGGCTCAGAGGAAGAGTGAGTGGTTGGGGGGAGGGTGGCTGGAGATCCTTACTCACTCCCTACAACACACTGACTCACCAGAGCCCCACAACTCAACCATAGTCTCGCAATTCAGACCCCTGCTAAGCCCCCTCACGCACACACACGCGCTTGTGTTTCAGATCATACCTGATGTTGCTGTTCAGTCTTTGAGTCTAATGGTGGCAGATGAAACACGGAGCTGTGTTTGAATCGACTCATTTCTTTTTGTTCTTTTTTCACTGTGTCCTATTACCATCCGTTTCCATTTTTCTCCCGCACTTCCGCCAAAAGGAAGAGGTGGAGCTGACGTCTGCTTGTATGCTCTGCCAAAATGTATAAGCACCATGAGCACATCCTAAACAAATCGTAGAGAAAACAGGATATGAATCTGTTGGTAGACAATAATGTCATTCCTGTGGGTCCTGTGTTTTATCATAGAGAGTCAACAGAATATCGGATGAATTCTTTACATCTGATCATAATGTGCCCTCACCCAGAATGCACGTGCAAACATGTTGGTTAGAGTTTTAGTTGGAGATCTGGAAGTTTAATAAAGCAGTCAGCAGTGATACTGATGAAAAACTGGGCAACATAAAAAGCCTCCTGGCCTTAATATCCTGCTATGATCCTCCTTGGCATGCGTCTCTAAGTGTGTCTCAGGACGGTGATCCCACTTTAATGCGTCTCTTCATTTGTTGACTTTAGGCCCCTCCCGCACACCCTTGTGCACGCCATTTTATTTGTTTTCTCTAACCTGATTAAGGAGCTAAGGTGCTCTGTCCAAATCGAGATTAGCAGCTGGGGCTGATATGATCTTGTACTGAACTCCCATCATGTGCTTCATATGGCTGTCTTAATGTAGCAGCTCAGCAACTAATGTGGGGATTATCACCTGGACTGAGTGACAGACTTTTAAAATGTTTTTAATTTGATGTGCATGCTCTTGAGATTTTTGAACCTCCTGTCAAACACTGCTTGAGAAAAAGAAAGTTTACAGTCCGATGAATTTGTATTCCTTATATAGACATGTTTTGTGAATGGTTCTTTTGAATTTATGTGTAAATCCCAGAAAATTCAATAAACTTATTTACCAATTTGTCTGTTCAGTTTCCTCAAAGTGCATATTTTTTACTTTTCTGTGGTGTACATCATTGTTAATTGGTTGATATCTCTTTTTTGAGATTTGGCTTTTCATAATAATATAACTTGTCTCTTAGATGTAAAGTTTGCTGGAATAATTTTGAGAAGCACAAAAACTGTGATTTTGCCAAATGTACATTGAGTGAAAGTGTTGCTCTATCAGAACATGAAATTAGATTATTTTCTATTATTACTATTCAAATCATAAATTATATGCAACATTTAAAAGCAAGATCAAAATACATCAATAAATATTTGTCAGAAAATAATGCAAAAATCGTTATAGTAGTGGCTTTGGCTTTGTTTTAATTATAACTTGTGAAATCCTTGGCGAACATTCTGGATGAATGGATTTGAAAAACGTCCTCTGTCAGTTTTAGCATCTTTTGTCTTTCTTTTGCAGGACTGCTCTGACAAATCCCGACCGTCATCATCGCATCTGCACATATCATACAGGCAGGCCTGCTCCCTCCAGTCTCCTTCCTTCATCTTGCCCTCCCTTCTCCCAAACCTAGCTCCTCCACCCCCTGATCTCTGGTCCTCTCTCCGTCGTCCCACCACGTCTGCGGAGTGGGTGCCGGCTCCCTCCCCCAGGGGTGGGAGTGAGGAGCTGGGGGATGCGCTTGACAAACCCCTGGAGAATGATGCAGAGGGCGTGTGGAGCCCAGACATTGAGCAGAGCTTTCAGGAGGCCCTGGCCATCTATCCACCATGTGGCCGCAGGAAGATCATCCTCTCGGATGAGGGCAAGATGTATGGTATGGTCAATTTTATTGTCAAAGCATCATTGACCTTTCTCTTGAATGGAATTATAAACATGATACCTGGAAGATGAGGTCATATAGTGACGAGGGTCAAGCATGTTGCTTCTCAGCATCTGATATATTGAATATTATAATTCCAAACAAATGCAATTTAGACTTAATTTGGCCTTGAATTTGATCAGTATGCAATAATCAGTGATCTACTCTTCATTTTGTTAACAATAGATACTTTGCATCGTTGGTAAAAATAGCATTTGACTTGGCAAGCTTTTTGTCCCATTAGGGACCAAGCAAAATGGGATGTAATTCAGTATTAAATGAATACAACTGGCCTGACCAGTTTAATCAGCGACAGGAGTTCATTAATTAATTCTGTAATATTTACTACATAAACGACCCAGCAAATGTGCCCTTTTGGGGCCTGTCTGCGGGCAATTGCTGGCAGCAAATTGGGCCCCATGTGGGCACCGCACTGTGGACCCACATTAAATTTG
>KV751345.1:1531487-1561255 GCA_001698575.1 Mola mola
TTACTTCGCTTTTACTTTTTCTAGTTTTTACTTTTTTTACTTCCATTTTTTGCTCCAAAATTAAACCCACTCTATTGTTCTTTTTGTTATTTTTTAAATTTCAATTTTGACATATGAATACTCTTGAGTCTCTATTCCACACGTGTATTAATATGTTGCATGTCAAGTTTTGGGTTTTTTTCAAAGTTTTTAGGAAAAATGTCACACAGAATTTAATGTTAGATTGGTTTGAATTGATGCGCTTGAATGCGTATAATTTTCCCAAAAGTAAAATGATGTTTTCTGGTCACTTACAGGACGGAACGAGTTGATTGCACGGTACATCAAACTTCGCACTGGGAAAACGCGGACAAGGAAGCAGGTAAGTTCTCCGATAATGCCATGTAAAGCAGCTCCTATTTTTGGAAAGTCCCCTCTTGCTGAGTGATGCTCCAACACCCTGAGTACCCCCCAGCTTCCCACTCCCTCCAACATGGAGAGTTGGCACTGATGATTGATTTAAGGCTGCGGCCCAATGGACAGATGCTATAGGATCATGTGTCGGTGTTGTTTCTTCACCACCTCATGGATCTAGTGCTTGTTAGACGGGGAAAAAGCCGGGGAATATGGTGATCTGGATGGGTGGCTGAGGTGGGATGGGAGAGGGATTTGGAACTCTATCCTCACTATGGTATTTGATATGGAGAGACTGATGTATGGGCAGTGATGGATGTGGAGAGAATGGGTTCCTGCTAAGTCAACTGGCAGAGTCGATGTGGGAATGACAAGAGATGAGTGGAGATGAGAGGAGAAGGTCGGGGCTGAGGGATTAAAGAGGGATGTTGGGACAGGTTGGAGCCACAGGGACACCTACTGGTCCAACAACAGTAAAGTGATTGATGGCTTGGTTGCAGTAGGGTTTCTATATTTAACCTAAAATCAGTGTTACCCTTTTGACTTATGTTTCGTAAAGCAGCTGTCTTAACCCAAAAGATGCCAAACTGTTAATAAATAAAGATTTATGTTGTGTACTTTTTTCATAGTGTTTAAACAAGGTTTACGCACTGGCTTGCTGTAGGGGGGAAAATTGAAAATGTCATGCATATGGCAATTCATCCATTCCGCAAATAGATATGCTCTTCATCTTGGCCTCAGTGGTATCAACCATAGTTAGTCTTGTTTTCTGAATCAGTTTTGAACTCATTGATAGTCCAGTTTAGATTCTCAAATTCAACTGCATGTTTATTTTGGAAGCAGAAGCATCTAGAGTAAATCCATGTGAAAACACAGGGTTAGACTTTAATCCCCCACCTGTGCACGTCAGGTGTGAGCAAGTTTAACCACCTGGTGTAACTAACCAATTTTAGCAGGAAACAGGTCACATTAATGCACTGCTTATTTCTGCTGTTTGTACTGTGGATTGTTATTTTTTTGTAGGTGTCTAGTCACATCCAGGTTCTGGCCCGACGGAAGGCCCGAGAGATCCAAGTGAAGCTGAAGGTACGCTACGTGAGTCAACCGCTTTTTCTTTCATAGTCACTAAATACTTTTGAAGATTTAACAAGTGTTGCTTTTCTTAAATGGACTTCATGGAAAACAAAGAAGGGTTAAGGATGTTAGTGTCTTATCAAACCGATAATTAAAAATCTCAATGCGTTTGAATGATACTGCGCAGATTTTTCTCTCTTCTCATTGCCAGACAACCATAAGAGCTTTAATTTTGTTGAGATTGACTGGTTTTTAGATCATAATCAGACCATGGTCTCTGCATTTAGAAGATTATTTTGGTTTTTAATCACATTGCATAGCAGCAGATGGAAGGAGGGTGACAACATGATATACTTGTGTTATTCTGTCCAATGAATTACATGGTTTGTTAAAGATACTCAAACATCCATAACTGACTATTTTAATTTCACACTCTAACCGATGATAGTTTTAAATAGGATTCTGACACAGACTGACTAAATGTGAACATATTTCTGAATGCCTGAGGCTTGGTTTGCATCATTATGAACAAAGTGAGCCAAATACAATTTTCAAGAAACATATTAATTCCTGCATTATTCCTTCCAGGTTGTACATTTGATAAGTACCTCAATAAAGGTTTTCCTGTGTGGTTCGCTGAAAGCTTACACATCCCTGTCCCCCCAGTACTTTCTCAGTTTACATTTCTCATCCACATACACCCGCATACTCACGGTCACAGCAGGCAACAGGACTCTCCCTCAATTTGGATGGCAGCCACGAGGGTTCAGCTGGCAGGGCTCGGCATCGGTCACAGGGTTGGCCCCTGTGACGGGCATTTTTAAATGCGTCTTTGGTGTAACTGAGATCCCTACCACATGTACCCCCCCAATATTTCAGCTATGCCCTTGTGTTAGCCAGTTCTAAGAAAAAGAATGTACTCTGTGGCCTTGCCCATTAGGGCTTGGCAGCAAGTGTTTGTAGTCCTCTGTGGTTTGTAAACTGCTGAAGAAGTGGATTTGAAAACATGAGGCGTACCACTCTAGAATGCAGCACAGGAAATCCAATTTTGAAGCTTTTTGACTATTTCAAAGTCATTATGTTCTAAGAATTTTGTGATTTTGACTTTATTCTTTTTATATCAACATATCGCTGTTGTCTGGCACGTCTTATAGAATGACCTCCAACAGAAGCTTCTTGTCATCGGTGGCTTGCCCCTGCCAAAACAATAAACCTAACTCTTGACCCAAAGGCCCTTGACTGTAATATCACCTTCTCCTCAACTCTCTGTCTGGCGGGGATTCACTAATGATGCAAGATGGCCCCAGTGTTTCATTTCCCCTTTTAGGGCTCTGCTTGGGTTGCCCGTTAAGTTGGGCGCCGACTTAAATGGAGTCTGGTGATTGCAATCCCTGTTTGTCTTACTCTCCTTCTCTGTTCCCTTCTATAGGATCAGGCTGCCAAAGACAAGGCCCTGCAGAGTATGGCCACCATGTCCTCGGCCCAGATCATCTCACCCACGGCGTTTCAGAACAAGATGGCTCTTCAGGGCTTGTCTAGGCCAGCTTACCCCACTGCTGGGGGGGTGAGTCTTGTCAGTGTCCCCTGCAACTATGTATTAGCCTAAAAGTCTAAGCAGTCTCCACATTCAAACACCTTTGATTACATTACATTAACCACCTAATTGTGGCTAATCAGCAGTATTTATATCCTATACACAAATACACAGCCATAATTTTGCTGTGGCTTACGAATGTTGTTTATGATTTTTGAGTTGGCAAGTTAGCTGCTGCTGATTTGATTTAAGCTACTTCAGAGTTAAAGTCCTCTTTGAAAAATGTATTTTATACCCTTTGTTTGAGTCAAAAATACTTTCAACTAAAGAAAAAAAAAATCATTGGGCTGTGACCCCTTTAATCTTGACTGTTATTAGAATTATGCCTTGACTCGTCTTTTTTGTATAAAGAAAAAATAAAAACATTATCACAATTGAAATATGATAATGTCATGATGGACTTGTGATATAGTTTGCACTGTTGTGTTCTTCTAGTTTTGGCATGGGGCAGCTCTTACAGGACAAGCAGGAGGTCATGAGGAGTGAGTAGGCTTTTCTTTTTCCTCTGACATGCTACAGTATCTATTAGGGATTTCTCATGTGATCAGCCTCATAACCATCAGATAACTTCCAGTTAGAGGCTGAATCTCAGAACAAAGTGACTCATATCAGCTCAATTATAAAGAAACGTCTTCGGCTGTCTGACGTTCAGCATGCCTCTCTGCCCCCTGCACATTTAGAGGTCAGGCAGTCCAATTAGTGCCTGAGATGGGGTCATGAGGCCGGTGCATAACCTGCTTTTCCCTCTCTTGTTGGTCTCATCTCTCTAGCATTAAGCCCTTCTCCCAGCAGAGTTACGCCATGCAGGCGTCTGGCCCAGCCCCCATAACAGGTGGGTGCTCTTCCCCTGCTCTGTGTTGACAGGGGGCTGTCCTCCGGGCAGAATGACAAGACAACTTGGCTCATGGCGATGAGCTCAAACAAAAACATTTTCTTTTAAGGTTTTGCCGCACTCAGACATCTCACTTGTAGTCCTGCTGTCTGCAGGTTATGAAAGCACGGCGGGACTATCCATGTCTCCTGGTGCCCCCCCTTGGCAGGGTAGAAGTATTGCCAGCTCCAAGCTGCGAATGCTCGAGTTTTCTGCCTTCCTGGAGCAACCTCAGGACCCAGAGACTGTGAGTAGACTAGACAGTGTCTCCAAAAGCGTTTTTACTCTCAACACCTCAATTTATTTTTTATTCAACACGTGCACACCACTTTTACTGACAGCGTCATCATGCCAAACACTGAACTACACAATGAAATAATTGCCAGCAACATGAAAATAACAATAATGGTGCAAAAAACACAAGCACAGAAAGAACATAAACCCTAGCACATCACATGATCCTGAATAGTTCTAGTGGGTAGAAAAGGGTAGGTCCTGTGATACAAGTGATAGAATATTACAATAAATAGCATTCAAAGGAAGAAGCAGGCCCAATGGGACAGCTGTCCTGAAACAGTTCATTGCGTTAATGGCGATTTAGCAAATGGCACACTTGCCATTTTTGGCTCTGTTCACCTCCTGATTAGCACATTTGTCTCTCTAGTTCAACAAGCACCTGTTTGTACACATCGGCCAGTCCAACCCAAGCTACAGCGACGCCTATCTGGAGTCAGTGGACATCAGGCAGATCTACGACAAGTTCCCTGAGAAGAAAGGAGGCCTGAAGGAGCTTTTTGACAAAGGGCCACACAATTCTTTCTTTCTCGTCAAGTTCTGGGGGAAAAAAAAAGTTCCCTCAGTCTCATTTCAATTTATTTCAATTAAATTATTGCAATTAAAACCCAATTTAATGTTTGTGAAGCTCAGCTGCATACTTTTTGTGGTAAACTTCATACACCTTCAGACCATATAATCCTCCACACGTAATAAAGGTGACGTGAGAGTACTATAGATACTGCTAATGTTTTGTCGCACCTGTTAGCTGTTAATGGCCTAACGGTGTTAACTCTTTTGGGATGACTTAAATGATTGCAATTAAAGGAACATGGGATTTGAGACTAGAATGAATGGAAAGTCATCTCTCCCCCGTGACCTGATTGTTGGTTTATGTGTCGGTCAAGAGAGCATCGATGTGCATTAGGTGTTGGTGTATTTTTGTGCTTGTGATGTGAGAGTGTGATTGTGTCTGTGACAGCCGCCTTCGGGAGAGTGGCAGGCCTGATCTTTCACTACGAGAAATGTGAGCCCAGGCACCTGTTCCTGTGCTATTAGCCCGAGTCCAACCCCTCATGCTCCTCCTCCAAATACTTATTTATAGATAAGCCCTCCAAAACGTACATGCACTTACAAACACACAATACCCCCAACTCCCAGGCTCACTCTAGCTCAAGAAGACAAAAGGAGGGTAATGTGTAATGTCATTAAACAGTGCAAATGTGCAGACTGAACCAGTTTGCCCAGTTTATTAATCTCAGCTAATTGGAGCAATCTTAGAATCCACACTCTTCTTTATCTGAAAGCACATATATTCAAACGAAGTATCACTCATACTTTGATTCACTGCAGTTTTAGGATTGCTGAGCTGTGTGTTTTTCCTGAAAATACTTCTATCATAATGCCTGACAGCACAAACTAATTAATGAGGTTTGACTTTATAGTTAGCTGAACTGGTGATAGTCAGTTTATTGACCACGCTATTTTACTACCAAATGATTCACAGCATAAAAGGACACTAAATTAAAAAAAAAAAAAAAGTACTAATAAAATGATGTGAGTGCCCTGGAAGAGAAATATAAAGTGTTAAAAATCTTTAACCTCTCATTTAACAAATGTGCACAACCTTTGCTTTTGGTTTAAAAATTCTTATTTGTTTTGGAGAAACGTCTTCAGTTAGCTGTACTTTCACAGTCTGGCAGGAATTATGAAATCCATCACTCGATTTTATTAATAATTTAAGACCCTATTTGTTGCCCAGTTGACACAAAACTTTCTATCTAGCATCTCCAGACTGTCCTTCACAAATAGTCTACTCAGATTCATGAAATACCCAGAATCCACACTACATCAAAATGTGTGTTTTTAAACAGTATCGTAAAGAGATACTGCAAATTCTTGCTAAGTAAATTTTCAATGCTCACGATTTATTCTTTAATATCAAGGTAGATGAAGTATGTTAAATTTCTTAATTTTATGTCACAAAAATAAGTTTTGAAAGTATTTTGAATTATACTGTCATGTAAACAATTAAAGTCAGTAGTAATAATCAATTTATCTGGTCTGCTGAAAGGCCATCGGGTATCTGACATAAGTGTATGTGACGCCACCTCACAATTCCCGCCAGCTCAAAGCCCCTGTCTGCGTAGTGCAACATGATCAGGAAGTGCCATCGGTGGCAAAGGTTGAGACTTCAATACTGTTAAGGATTTTGTGATTAATGCAGTTTTGCTGATTGTTCTCCTTTAACTCCCATTTGTCTTTATCCTCCTGCCTGGTCCTCTCTCACTTCAAGACTATTTTTTTGACTTTCTGCTCTTTTTATACGACTGAGAAAAAGAGTGAGGGAGGTTATATGCAGCACAGATCCCCGAGTTGGATTTGAACCAGGTAAGAGAACAGCCTTAGTACATGGGGCACGCTCACCATGTGAGCTACTGTTGAGCCCCATAAACTCAGAGTCTAACAGCCTTGAGAGTTTGTTCAAGGCTAGGCATGCCTGTCGTGCTCTTCGTCTACGATATCCTTCCACTCCAATACTTGGGGATTGACAGGGCTGTTCCAGTAGCACGTGTCATGCATGTACTGCGGGGTGCATATGCAGTATACAACACAAGTGTTAACTGCTGTGGTTTCCTGCAAATCTGGAGACTGTCTGCTGAAGATGGAGCTGTGTCTGTGGAGATTCTCAGTCATCCAGGTCATGGTAGTCTTGGTGTTTCGGCAACTGGACTTCTTGTAGTTCCTTGACGTTTCACCTCTCATCCAAGAGGCTTCTTCAGTTCTGAGATGGAGCTGCAGAGCTTCAACTTAAAGAACAATTATATCTGGCCTGAACTACGATCATTCTCCTCAAAAATGTGTTGCAAAATTGCAGAGCTGCAGGTACTGTAAATGTATCTTTATCTACTGTGGTTCTGATTGCCCGAGACTGTCAAGTTGGCAGTAATCTTTAGATGGAATTATTCTGTAAGGCATTAAACCTGTCACATCTTTGCTTTGTTATGTATTGTGGATAAATAAAAAAACAGAGATGAGTGGCACCATTTTGAAAGCGGTCTTCTCCAGTGCTTGGAAAGAGCAGCTGGTCAAACCATGGCATTAGTTTTGGGGCGAGGGGAAGGAGGGGGATGAGTGTCCCTGCCATATATCATAAAGAAAAAGGGGGCAAGACAGCAATAAAAAGCAAGAGATAGTAATAAGGGCACAGACAGTGTGAACAAGAGATATGACATGGCAGCAGAAATGATGGGTGGCATGTAACCAACAAGTCATTCATCAGTGAAATGTTACACTCTTGATTCATGTTGGAGCCCTGTGGAGTCAATAGTTATGACATGTGTAAACCCCCAAGTAGGAAAACAAGCTCATAACACTGTCCCCTCTCAGTCTGTTCATCTTATTGAGTCCCAAGGGGGTGCTGCAATTCTCAAGGCATCCATGACGAAACACGGAGATGCTACAAAACAGCTGGACATTTCAACACCCCCGCTGGAAGGAATAGCAAAGCTGCTCCTGGCTGTGAAAATAAGCAAAATGAAATCCTTGACATTTCAGAAAATACTGTAATGTTATTTATGCCACTATAAAAGATCTGATCATCTGATGCTGCCAAAGTGGCATAGCCATGTGGTAGGTCATGACTCCAGGGTGTGCTGAGGTGCAGGTTGGCATGGTGACGGTGACAGGCAGCTGGCCCACCTTCAAAGCTATGGCATTCTAGATTGAATTTCCAGCAAACCCCCTTTAGGGCTGCTGGCTGCCCTGCCCCTCCCACCTTCCCCGCTCACCCTCAGTGCCCGTGGCCCTGTCCTAACGGATTGTTTCGCGCCTTTGAAGTGCCGAGGGAATCCGATTTGAGCTGCCTCTGCTAAATTGTTACACAGCCAGCCTTCCCACCATGATCTAATCAACCAATTGCACGCTGATGATTGTAATTGGATGAATTCCCTCGCAGGCTGTTAGGGAGGCAGGGAATGGCGGTTCGGGGAGGGTCACTGGGCCCCAGGGATGAAGACAAATAGAGAAATTACATGAGCAAGGGATGAAGATGAACGTTGTGATGAAGAGACGAGAGGAGGCTGTGTCTCAATGGCCCATTAGCAGACAAGAGCCCGACAGGGGATAAGGTAAAACTGCCCAGCTGTCTGACAGAGGAGACACCTCAGCCTGATCCAAAATCAGATTATACTTGTCTCAGTTCAAACTCATGGGAGGATCAGAGATGGTTAATTTTGCATCCTCATGAGGGTGAAGAAATTGGCCTGTGCTGCCTTCTAATTGAACTTTTCACTGTAAGGTTATGTTTTTAATAGAAAATCAAGAGCACAAATATTAGGTTTTAGATTTTTTGACTTTAGATTATCATTATTTTTTTTTTTATTAAGTAAAGGTTGAAGTTTTTGTTTACTGGATTTGAGGTTTTTTTAAATGTTCTTTGAATGCAACAAAGAGCAAGAAAGCTCATAATCTTGTACTGTTTTATCATCTTAGAACAGCACACACACACACAGATACAGAGCATCATGGAGCTCTTCGGGCTGGATTTGGTTATATAATGATGAGCTAACAAGAATCTGGCCTTTGGAGGCATCTTGGCTTTACAAACAATCACACTGAACCTTTGTTGAGCCATAACGCTCTTGGCGAGGTCTGTCTCAGACTGACACGTCTTCCTTGAGATCCATATCTGTGAGCAGAAGAACAGAGCCTGATGTTTTGTTATGGATTACAGAGCTGGTGCTATATATCCTCAAGATCTGGGATGATCAATGTGGAGCAGGTTGGCAGGGCAAGAAGGCCAGTTTGTCCTCATCCTCGCTCAAAAAAACATCAGTCGGCAATCGTCGCTCCTTTCAGTTGAGATGACAGGTGTTCGCTGTGAGTTCATCCTGGTTTGTTATCTGTTTTTCTTTTCTTTAGGCGGACCTGAGTG
Organism: Mola mola; assembly: GCA_001698575.1. NCBI lineage: Eukaryota > Metazoa > Chordata > Actinopteri > Tetraodontiformes > Molidae > Mola > Mola mola. The sequence continues at coordinate 1,540,629 of KV751345.1, forward strand.
TTAACCTGCAGGATGACAGCAGCTTCTTCTACGGTGTTTCCAGCCAGTATGAGAGCTCAGAGAACATGATTATCACCTCATCCACCAAAGTCTGCTCCTTCGGCAAGCAGGTGGTGGAAAAAGTGGAGGTGAGAAAGAGGTGGATTCTGAGATCATCAAGAATCATTTCATCAGTGGTGTGCACAATATTTAACTACTGAAACTCTAATTTTCAGTAAACCTTAATGATCAAATTCCCATAAAAAGTGTCACTTCAGACTAAATTTGCCATAATTTTTTAGCTTTTCTTCTCATAATGAGTGTCAGAGGAACAGTGTTTTTTGGAACATGATGTATAATTTTACTGGCCACTCTTCTGAAATCCCAGCAGATGGGAAGCCCTGCAGATGCTACTCAAAAGAACTACAAAAAATTAACCACGTTGATTTTTTTTTGGAGTGTTCGTAAAATAAATGCATTATAAATACATGCTCTTATGGAAGTCACCATTTCAATTCAAAATGATTCATGTTTTTTTAATCTTAATCTTTAACCTCTGCTTTAATCTCTGCTTCAAAGTTCAGTGGAAAACCCGGTGTTTTTGAATAGTATGGTTCCTAGAGTCATATGCAGTAAGATTTGCGTCACTCATTAGTGGATAATAAGTGATGCGTTAACATTTTAACCTTGAGGGGTCATGACCATGTCACAAACCAATAGCACCACCCACGGGAGTGAATAACGCCTACTGGTGGAGATGAATTCCAGTTAGTTACCACTGATCTGTTCTCAGGAAACTGCCGTGATTCACAAAATCTCCCCAGCATGACTAACTGTTATGCTTCCTGTTAACTGGACACAATAGTGGCCCTGCCCCCTTCGGCTGCTGAGGGATTGTACAATATAAACACATACACACACACACACAACCCTAGGTCGAGCCATTCGCTTCAGTCGGCCACGTGATGATATTTCATGGCTTCATCATCTGATTATAGTTATTACAATAAATATGTTTATTGTCATATCTGGGATGTCATTTGCTGCATTAGGTTTATGCATTTTGGCTTATCTCGTATGTAATTGAATTACAGTGGAATATGTATCCCTATTGTTTTACTGTGTGTTTCAAATGTCACCCTTTGAATGCAGTTTTAAATTCTCTTCACACGTGCTATATGTTCTCGTATATTGAATTGCGCGCCTTTATCGTGTCTCGTATCTATTTTGCTCAGACGGAGTATGCACGCTTTGAGAACGGGCGCTACTTGTTTCGTATCCACCGTTCCCCGTTATGTGAATACATGATCAACTTCATCCACAAGCTTAAGCACCTGCCGGAGAAGTACATGATGAACAGCGTACTGGAGAACTTCACCATCCTACAGGTACCCACAGCATGGGGGGGTTTTAGTTTGTCTGTTGGTGGAAGGTATTAACATTTCCTGTTTGATATTATAGGAATACTTCAATAATTTTGGGGGGAACAAAACGTATTCATCTCATTCATTGTTTAGATTCAGATGCGAAGCTTGATATCGTTCTCATCCTGTAGCTTAATTTAAAGCTACATTCAAATGCCTGCCACCATGCAACCCCCCTCCATGGTGATGTCTGCAAAGGCATAGCTATCACTGGCAGTTACATCAAAAGAAATATCTGAATGCTGACAGAATCAGCTGACCCAAAAAAACAGGAGCTATTGGTTATATATTAACCACTGTGAAAAAAGATGATGAATTTATGAAATTCACTTGTGATAACTTGAAATGATTGTGGAAAACTCTTCTTATTTGACACATCTTGCCGATGTTATTTTTTTTCCAAAAGCTTTGGACAGTAGACAGCAGGGCTAGCTATTTTTAACAAGCTAAACTTGTTTGTTGTTGATTATTGGGCACTGAGGTTAATAATGATCAATAATCAAGAGGAATTTCCCTCTTTGTAAGGGACTGAATAAACTTATTTCTTAAAATATCAAACTATTGCTTTAAAAACTATTTTATAAAACTAAATGTGAAATGTCACTAGAGTATAGCCACTAAAGAATGTCAACACTTCACTTTAAGTAGACTGTTTTGGCTTTATTGGCAAAGATAGGCTCTGATAATAGTGCAGTTGGATATTTCCTGCGGTTCGATTGATAGCATCCAGCGGTGATGGAGCGCACAAAGCCACATATTTGCCTTCACACTCAGTGAGCTCTTCACTTTGCAGGCATGATACTCTTGAAAAAAGCTGTCAAACAGAAATCTGCTTCTTGTTTAAATGGATTTGCTTAACCTGTGATATTCTCTTTGAATAATGGAATTTTTGCCCATTCCACTGCAAGTTTGACTTCTCTGAATGAGCCGGTGTGCTCCTAAAAGAGAGCGGAGGGCATCGCCATAGCAACAAAGTGGTGCTCAACACAAGGGTTCAAAGTCATTGGTGTCCCTCCCATTGGCCTCTGCATTCCTACTTGCCAAAGGACAATGACTATATTCAACCCACACTAACAACTACATGGCAGCATGTCATTAGGCTCCTCAATGGGCTGATTTAGCTCATATTAACCATGAATGGCGCATTAACAGATTTGCACATACACATGCACATACAGACAACAGATGTGTTCACTCATAGATTGCACATCGTGCGGCTGAGCACAACGGATCGATGAGCGCCGTGTAACAAGTGTTCAATTCAGCACAATCTGAAGTTGCGTGCGCGTTTTGCGCTTGTTGCACTGCCACGCTCTATCGGCCGTATGTGCAGATACAAATTAAGTCTTCTTCATAGAGAAGTGGAACATTTAGACCACAGAAAAACATCTCATTTGTGGTTTAGGTGACATTGCTACATAAACCATGAATCTACCATGGTAAATAGAAAGATATATCCAAGATAAACTTTATTTACAGAAACACCGTGCATTTAAATTCTATTTTCTCCCTGTGATTAAAATTGTTTTCACCAAAATACTCTGACTAATGTAAACTTTGATTCAAAATGCTACCAGTTATTGGTCATTCATATAGTCCAGTGCCTCTATCCTCAGCCTGGATCAATCCAGTCCTCAATAAGACATACATAAAAGTGGTGTGTAAAAACTGTACTTTATTTTATTTCTTTGTACAGTAAATTCAACTTATCTGTAAACTAAGAAACCAATTTAACTCATAAGGTCCAACTAGAGGTTGTTTTTTTTGTTTTTTCAAATGAATTTCAGTTATCTTATGATGATCTACATATTTTTCTCCTCCACTCAGAAAAGGACTGAAAACTTGTGACAGGATTTGATTTTTCTTGTAAAACTCACCTAACCAAGATTGGAGATTATTTTTTTTTATCCTACTGAACAGGACCATCCGTGTTTGTCTGCAGGTGGTGACTAACAGGGACACACTGGAGACCCTCCTGTGCATAGCCTACGTCTTTGAGGTGTCCACCAGTGAGCATGGCGCACAGCATCATATTTACAGGCTAGTCAAAGACTGACAGCGTCACACATTTGGAACTGGACTGCTCTTAGACCCGTTGTAGCCCCTCAATGAGCAGCGATGCTATTCAATGGACTGCTTCCTTCGTAAGCTTAAAGCTGGTCAGGAGCCCAAGAACACTACTACTGCTGAGGAACGGGAGGATTTGGGATTGTTCAAGCTGGAAAAGGCTTTGTTTGAAAAGTGGCAAGTATAAAAAGAAGAGGACCATAACCCCACTGTGGTCTTTATACCAAAGGAGCCAACAAAGCCCTGCATGAGAAAGTTGTCAATGGTGGTGTTTTTTTTTTTTTTGTTGTTTTTTTTCATCTCATTTTACTAGTGCTTGTTGTTTTTAATTTAGATTCTTTTACACACATGCATGTGCGGGAGATGTTTGCTGCTGAAGAGTTTGGCTCCCTCAGGCTGCCACCTAGTGACTTAACTTTAAAAATACAATGAGAGGAAAACTAAAACTAGACTGAGAATCCCTCCTTTGCACATCCATAAAATATTTGTTTTTGGTGCCAATCTTCTGAGTTATTTGAGTAATTGTGTACAGTGCCACATCATCTCGTCTAAACCAAGTTGTGAAGATAATTGGCTGATGATTTAAAAGGAACTATTGTATTCACTTTGTTTGACGTTCAGTGTTAAATGTTTCTCGTATCGTCTTACTGTTTTTGATTCAGAAATGATCTGACTACAACAAAAGGCACATAATAACACTGCTAACTTGAGCCAGGCTTAGATCTAGAAGCTGATTACTGCGTTTGTCTGCAACTGTAACTTGCCCTGAAGTGTCAGATAAAAATATAAGTGTTTCTTACATAACTTCTCCGTTTTTGATTTTTTTTCTGCTGGTCATTGCATTTGACTGTGGTATGCAGCAGACTTATAATGGTATAGGCTTTATATGATGTGTATGCTTTTGCAATTAATTCCTTGTGAGAAAGGTCATATAGCTGGATGATTTAAGACAACTATTCAGACGATATTGAGCAGGTTATAAGCTTTGTAGTAACCGTAGTAAAAGAATATAATGTGTTGAGTGGAAGAAATGCATATTAGGTCTGTCCTATTTTCACACTGCATAATAATTCCAGGCAGATTTTTCGGTATGCTGTGCATCGAAAAAAAGTTTATCATTATTAAATATTTCATTACACACGGTAGAACAGGTTGATTTTTGATAAAAGTGCAGAAAAACTTTGGATCTGGGAAACGTTAAAACTAGTTGTGGTGCTAAAGCTCCAGTGTGAGATCAGGAAACAAAAAAAGTATAATTTTCTGTTGATTTGCACATTGATTATTGTTAGCTCTAATTCTAGATTTTATAAATTTATTGAATAATAATGATAAATGTTGCCCAGGTGAATTATGTTTACAATTATTTTAAACGCACCCCCCCCCCAAAAAAAGTAACAATGGAACATCATCTAGTCAAACTACTACTATTAATTATTAATCATGAACAATTTTATCTTTGTAATACCATTTTATTTTCTCTAAACTTGATGCCATGAATGCAAGGCTATGAAAATAAACAGTGCAGAACAGAATGGTGTAAACTCCTGTACGTGTGTGTCACAGGAGGGAACATTGCCATCTGGTGGTGCTGAGACATCATTGCACTTTCCTAGCCATTGAAACTTGAAGACTTGAAACTTTCATTCATTCATCCTTGAAACTTGAAGGCTCCAAAACGGCAGCTGGTGATTGGAGTTTAAAAAAAATATAATTTAAAGAGGTCAACCGCAGCACAGATGAGATGATTTTCTCATATTTAATATAGTAATATGGATATGACACTAAAAAAAAGTGTGTCCAGCTATCTGTATAGTACATGGGATTTCTCCTTTCACAAGTTTCAATAGAATAGTTCCCATTTAGTTGCAGCCCTGCACCACATAAAGGCTTAATCCGAAGGGTGTCTTCAGCCTCCAGCGGTAAACTGAGGACGTGGCTCTGTGATGAAGATTCCGGCCAAACAGGTGCAGCAGGCTCAAAACTGTGGAGCTAGAGGCTTATTCTGACAATGAAATCTACTCGCAGATATCTGACCTCTCTGACAATATCCTGACAATACAACAGAACAGAGGCTATTGGAAATTTTTTAACCTGCTTATTTACCTCGCTGACGTGACAGCCGAGGTGGGGAGATTTCATCCCAACCTTGACCTGATTGATAATTTATTAAAAGGCCTCGAGCTTTGAAAGACATTTTAGTAACAAATTTCAGAGGTTTCCCCAGAATGTTCCCACACACACATACTGCAGAGGAAGTAACGGGAACTCCATCGGCCAGTGCGCATGACGCGCGCACGGCTGCGGTATCCACCTCCCGCAGGTGCGTAGCAGTGACACGCACGGGGAGGGAGATGTACTGGCACCAGCAGAACCAGCCCTCTGGCTCCACTTCATGTCCCCCCCCCCAGTTATGTCGCTGCAATGAACATCACACGAGGTCTGCTGGCGGTTCTGAGTCTGGCGTGCCACGCCGAGTCCAGGTGCTCGCCGACCTCCTACTATAAGAACTGCTGGATTCGACGCTTCCCCGGAATCTTTGTCGACCTGGAGGAGTCCCAGAGGCGAGGAGCGCAGCTGCTGAAGCGTTACCAGGAGGAGAGCGCGCTGACGTGCAGCCGCACCTGCTGCCTCACCAGAAACTGTGAGTAAAGCGTCTCCGTCACGGAGCTCCGAGATCCTGCACGTCGGTGAGCTGCATTGTACCCATCTTCTCTTTCAGTCTCCTGCAACCTGGCCATATTTCACCACGATGCCTCCCAAGACCGCGTGAACTGCTTCCACCTGCACTGTCCCACACTGGAGAGCTGCATTCTCGGCCACCGAGGCAACGTGGTGCTCTACAATATCACTAAAGGTCACAAACAATTTGTTCCTTACATTTGTTTTTATCTATATATGTCACCTTTATGCATATAGACCACCTCCAGGGCCGAATGCATTCTCCAGAAATACACATTTAATGAATTTAAAGCCACCCGAGAGCTGCAGTAATAAAACAATCACCAGTGTTGTAAAAAAAGTACGCAGAATTTATGCTTGAGTTGAAAAATGATTGTGGTTAAAGTGAGAGTCTTGCATAAAAAAAGTAAAAGTCTTCAAGCGTCTAATATTAAATCTACTTATGTAAAAGTAATGTTGCGGCTGTGACCGTACAAAATACACACAAGTACAAGTAAATGGTAACATTTCACAAAGAAATTACATTAATTAACACTAGTTAATGCGGTAACAATCACTTACTAACAATGAGTCATGTTATATTACATATTCAGTCCAGTCTCACCATACTATTAACATTAATTTACATGGTAATTAACTGTTAAATAATACAGCAAGTATCAAACAAACATCAGTGTTGTAAGTAGCATTTTGACACAGATGGCAACTTTAATAAAGCATTCATTAACCTGAATTAAGCATTTATTAATGCTCCATATGACAATTATTGATAAGTTGAAAACAAGTATCCATTAAATAACACATTTTTAAATTATTGGTCTATGAATTAGCAACTTAATTAACATGAAGACTGTTGGTAAATGATTACTTGGCACATTAATTAACTGTTAGTAAATGCTTATTACTGCATTAAACTTGTGTTAATTAATGTGTGCTTGTTGTAAAGTATTACAAATACTAAAATAGAAATACAAATATCTAATATACCTAAAGAATATTGACTTTCATGTCATTTCCCAGGCATGGATCCTGATCTGCTGGTGTTTGGGAAATACTTCACCTCCAATGTTCGTGCGTTACCCCATCACTACAGTCGCGTCAACGCTTCCGAGCCGCTGCTCTCGGACAAGCGCCAGTTCATTCATCCACCTCCGCTCGCTGCACTTCCCCTGACCTTGGCACCCCCACTTAAACCCGATTTCACAGGCAGCAAAGAACTCACCACCACCCCCTCCGCCATCAGTACCCCGTCACTGCAGAAGACAAGTCAGCTCCCCACAGTTCCCTCAGTTACAGCTGCCTCATTTATCACTGCAGAGGCTGAACAAGCTTCAACGGCCCCCTTCACCTCCACCATTTTGCCAGCACTAAGCTTTACTACACCACCACCCACCCCGAGTCTTTACAATCCCAAGCCCCCTCCCGCACAGCCCTCCACATCTCCGTCCCATCATTACACGACCACCTCCCCTCCAACTCCCACGACCCTTCTGGGCAACACAGAGAGCAGCGAGCGATACCCCAATGCCACCAAGGGCCACCTGGGGAGGAACCACACTGCAGGAGGTGAGGAGGGAGAGGGCACAAGCCAAGGGGACACCTTGGAGGGTTCAGGTCCCGGGTGGCGGGTAGCGGCTCGCACCTTGCTGGCTGTGGTGGCCATCTGCATCACTGCGCTGCTGAGCTGCTGCTGTTCCATTCTGCTGATGGCCAGCTGGCGGGGTCAGAGGAAGAGGATGGGGAGCTACCAAACAGCGTGGAGAGGGCAGAGAGGCTCCATGCGACTGATAAAGTATGCGCTAGTCAGGGAAAACACATGAAAGCGGTGTGATCGGTGCTAGAACGGACTTCTTCTCTCTCTTAGCATTTCAGGATGAAGAGACAGAAATCACAATAAACGCTGCTTTATTTTGCTAAAATAAAAAAACAGTTTTTGTTCATGTAAAGGATGTTGCTTTATTTTAATAAGATGGGGTCATGATGTTTTATGGCCTAGAGGAGATTAACAAACGCATAGTTGCCATGGTTTCGGTTTAATTTGTGATGCAACGCCTTTCAAAGGAATCTCCATCCGATCGCGGTAAATTGCTTCAGTATGATTCCTCCATTCGGCTCACCTACATTTTGATGTACCTTGACAAGTTTAAACAAATGTTGATGGCAAACATCGAAGGCTTCGGTCAGTTGTCTACGTAGAGCCTAAGTGGGATTTAATGGGTGCTTCCAAGAAAACAACTTCAAGTGTTGTTTAGATCGTCAGCTACGTGTGATGATGGGTTTTGTTTTTGCCTCGTGGCCTTTGGTGTTCAACCATCCAGCACAGCTCTTCAGTGCATTAGGTTTCTTCTGACCTCAGAGTGGACAAACGCCCTGTTAAACAGGGGGAGGTACTCTTCGACTGGGATGCCCCTCCTTGACCTGTGAGTGGTGAGGCTGACTGAAAGGGCTTTTATTAAAATAGACCTTTACCATTGAAGACAACAACCTGCACTTAACAGAACAGTACATTTATTTGGAAAATAAATACATAAGTTTAGACCCTTGAAACTGTAATATCCTGATGTATGTTGGAACAGCATGTATCTATGATAACCCTTTTTTTGTTTTTGGTACATAAACATAGTCCAAAATCATGAACCAAAAAGTATTTAAACATGTCTGGACCTTTTCACAGGTCCCTGCTTTGAACATTAGACTGTTACAAGTTGAGGACTTTCTTGACGGCCTCTTTGTACTGAATCATGGCGCTCTCGCTCGCACCTTCATTTTTCAGCCTTGTGACAGAGTCTTTGTACTCTTGCACCTCTCTCCTCCCCAGCAGCTGCTCTCGCACATCCTCGCCTTCCCCGTCACCGGTCACGTTCATGCGCAATAGCACATCTAAGATGTTCCTTTGGGACGGGCTGTCCTCCCAGCTATACTCCTCCATGTCTGCCACAGTCTTGTCAGCCTCCCAGGCATCTGTTTTCTAAAGAATGAGAAAAACAGAGACATATATTACCTTCACATGCAGACTGCAAATGTAAAATTTATGACACCTGTCCTGTTTGGAGCATTAGATTTTAACTGGAATGCAGCTTGGCAACAGATGTAAAATATGGGGGTCCTTGGTCACCCCTCACCTCTTCTTTGATGCTCGTCTCACAGAGATAATATTTCTCCATATGTAGTGCTCCGTCAGTTGCCTGTCATCACGTTCCCTTGAGAACAATACGTCCGCATTGTGCAGCGATCTTAAAGCAGGACAGCGGCAGAGCCTCAGCTCTGCTGCTCTCCCAGGTGTTTATGCTTAATGACCATCATTACTGATATATATACAGTATATATCACATCCACATAACATCCTGTGCATGGAATGAGTCCAGGCCCTAGTGAGTGAGAAGCGTAGGAAACTTGGGAACAGATGAGTAGCTTGGATCAAAAACAGGTTTTGCGGTGCGTCTCGCCGGAACAAAGAAGGATTTGCAGGCCATTGTCATGCATTGAGCAGTTTGTGTTGCGTTACTGGAAAAGTTTTAAGCCTCTTCCTGATGCAGCAGGGGGTTTAATACATGCATAATTAAATAATGCCCAAGTGTTTCCCCATCTGTTCTTGCATCCATCGTTAAGTAGTTTGCTCAACAGTCAGTGTGCCAGGAGACAAATGGCCGCCTGTTTTTAAACCTGCCAAATAGCGTTTTCATTAAGGAGAAAGAACAGGTGCTGCGCATAATGGCACAAACGCAGATGGACAGCATCTAGTGTTAAACTTCAGCCCATGTTGAAGGCAGCAGTCAACACCTATGCAAGACTGGTTTAGTGCGCACAAGCTGGAATTAGCAGGGAAGGTCTGTCCCCCCTGAGTGGGGAGATAAAATGTACACAGTCGATGCTAACAATTGGCTCCTTTGTGAGCTAGCGTTACAAAGTGAATGCTACGCCACTCTCGCAGCTTTCACAAGGCTGCTGGACAAGCACTGTGCCTTCCATTGTGTGTCCAAAAGGGCAGTGGACAGTGTTCTGCTTCCTGGCTCGGGCACCTTCCCAGACTCACACAACCTTTCTCTCTCTCTCTCTCTCTCTCTCTCTCTCTTTTTACCTTGACTAAGCCATGACGGGAAAAAGGTCTCAAACGAAAGAGGTTGTGCAATGAGGGGAGTCATTTTCTTTTATGCAACTGGCACTTTGGGGTAGACTTTTCCGATGTGGGATGGCTTGCTTAATGTGACCGAGTATCAGGGTCAGCACCTGATAGGGGAGTCTGTTTTCCCCCCATCTGTGGGGAAATGTCAACAGGACAAAGCTTCTGTTTGCCATCCTGCTGCCCATTCAAGTACTTCCCTAATGGGCCTGGTGTCTCAGCTCGCAGAGCAAGATGGACAAGAGTTCCCCCTTGGTGAAAAGCTACTGTGCCATGACGCTAGCCATATGTGAATGGAATTCTTAGTGTATTTCCAACTTTTTATTTTTGCAATTTTATGGGGGGTATTTCTTTGAACACTGTTTAAAATATGAATAACAGAACGCAAACCTATCTTCCCGCCAAGTGTTTCACAAAGTGCTAGACCTCATCCTTACTTGTGAACGACCCCATTCATACTCAAACATGATATTATCACAAACCATCCCAATCTGTTGTCCCAGCTTTTTTGGACACCGGGTTGCATTTCAGGAAGGAATTAATCTATTAAATAATCTCTTGTGTAGGAGTTGCTGGTGGACACTTCAGCTAAGCCCAGGCTATATAGTTCAGTCTTAGAACTTAAATATGAATTTATTTATCCCTGAGAGGGCAGATCAACAGATGCACAAAGTAAGCTGGGAAAGAAAATATTATGCCTAAAAAACTGGACTTGGTAATAACAACAATAAATAAATAAATAAATAGTGACATATCAAGGCACAAATATAATCTTCCTGCTCACTATTCTACTTTACTTCAAATGCATCATAACCCATGTCACAAAACTTTATGTTTACTTGAGGCAATAACTTTGATAAAGGAAGCTTGTGAATTAAAGCATGTCATCATCAAGTTTGGAACCCACAGCTAATGCAGGCTCTGTGATGCTGTTTTATATTGTAGATCAGATCACATGTTACCGTTCATCTGATATCGATCCAAACTCCAAAGAAGCAGCAGATCATTTGTACAAGTAAAGGGCGTGCTCACACTAGGCTGTCCGTACTGTGACCAAGTACGTTCGACTCACAAAGTCCAGTTTGTTTGACCAGTGCTCAAGCACAGCATTTCTTTGGCCCTGGCACAGTTGGAAGAAGTGTGCTTTGGCACGGTATGGTGGCTAATGCACGAGCACAAACACGGGTACGAGACGCGGACATGACAATATAACTCAATGCCTCCCGCGTCTCCTGCTGTCGCCGCACTGGAAGATCGATAAATCCATGAACGAGAGCTTCAGTATCTGAACAAAAAGCCTCCAAATGAGACACAAAGTCGGTAAAGGTGCAGTCATGTTCTCTCAACGTGATGACATATGTAGGTAACCGTCCTCAGGCATGTTGGCCTGTGAGCAGTGTGACTGCAAACTGGCGAGGGGGGGGACAATAGTGCTTCAGCACGGTACAAAGCAACTAAATCAACTGTGAATGCACCCTAAACAAACAATTACCTGTTGCAAAAAATAATAACACAAAGAGATTCACGAGACATCTGTTTAGGGTGGACCTATAAAAGTCCTGCTAGAGTGGGTTTGACATAAGGCAGGGGGTTACAGAGGGACCTTAGCTGAAACAAACTGACCGTAAACTAAACTGGCTTTTGGTTAATGCTTCACTAAATCACCATGACAGCAGCCTTCGTGGTAAAAGGAGTATTTTTCCCAATCCAGCCGCAGTTAACTGATGCATCTGCCTGCTCAACGTCATCTTCAATCAAACAGAGATAACAGGGCAGAAAAAAACACTTATCACTCACCCAAGACTCATGGTAAAGGACAGTTAGCAGGTACATGGCGTAATCCAGATTCTGCTGTCTTAAAGGGCAACTGGTAAACAGAGAGAATAACGCAAAAAGGCATTTGTTTCATTTCCTAACTTTACAATTCTGTATATTGAACGGTAACGGATTAAAGTGTTAACCTGTCAGTGGTGATGGTGAGGACATCCGTTTCTTTGCAGTAGCGTTCTCCAACAAGTTTGACCATTTTCTTGCGTGCATGGTCATCCAGATTCAAACTGGACAGCTTTATCTGCGAGAGCACAGTAAGATTATAACAAAAGAAGCAGAGCAATAGTATTTCAACATAAAGCTTTGTGGTATATAGATAAATACAGACTGAAAGATTAGGGTAGATATAATTTCATCATGTGCTACATGTCCTACCTTGAGTCCCTTTGGATAAAATAAAACCACAACACAAATTCAGAACAATGTTTTTATAGACCTACAGAGCTTTGACTGTTGATTAAAATACTGTACTTTTTACAGATGATATCTTTATGCTGTATCTAAGGATAACCTCTAAGCCCTTTGAACAAAGAAGAGATGGAAAACAGAGATTAGTTCTTGATTACAATGTTTTTCCAAGACTCTGACTTAAATCACTTGTTCGACAAAAGTTTAGTTGGACAACATAAAAGCTACACATATGTACTTTATGTCTGCTGGGTACTCAAGCGTGTGCAATGCCAAACCACTGTGATATGCACAGATAAAGCTGAAAAGTGGCTATGTTTATGTCTGGCCAGGATCCAACCCTTGTTTTCAGCACTACTGTCTTCACCCTGGCTAAATTCATGAGATTTGCTTTCCAGTCGTTGTGCTTAATCCACCTGGATTAATTTCTCAATAATTCCTACCATCTGATATAATCTAAGGCACAGTGTCAGTGGAGCAGATGGCTGGCGATGAGTCATGGCAGAACTGACACATTTCCAAAGGAGCAAAATACAAATTTACCAACACTATTCATGTTGTACAGTCAGTGTGGTACAGTGTTTTCTAAATTATTCTAAATTATTATATTTTAGACTAAGAATACCAATACCCAACTCCTTCAAATTTAAAGCCTCATCCAAGAAATAAGAACGGGGTTTTCAGAGGTGAACAGCATCATTGTACAGATGGTGAGCAAACAATAAAGGCAGCAAAAAAAAATGACACTCAGATTTTCAACCCAAGGGACAAATATTAACATTATTAAAAATGTATTTGTATGAATATTCAGTGAGTTTTTCTTTACATGCACAGTTTGCAGATTATTCATTTAAAGAGTATGCCTTCAACGCGCAGAGTTCATCAAATCTTAAAATTCTCTTATTGTGACAAATTCAGTTTAGACAGATAAAGGACCTTTTTAGCAACAAGGTAACTGGGCTACACACAGTTATGGGATTGATAAACCCATGGGACTCATGTGTGATTTATGCTATAGTTTTACTGAAAAATGCATTTGATAACTGCTTGATGCATCCATAAGTGTGAATCTCCGTGGATTGTGTTGTTTTATGTATTGTTCCAGCCTGTGAGAAGAATAATTGCATTTCTATATATGGGTCAGAGAGGATTAAGAGAAATATCCTATGTTAATGATGGTAAATGGTGTATTGTTTTTTTTTTTTTAAAGAATGAATTCATTTAATTTCAATCTTACACAAGAACAACAAAAGAGATTTAGCACATGCTTAAACGCCAACTAAATCTCTATGGCTGTAATCTCTTTGTAGACGTAACTGCATAGTTTCTTCGGTTTGAGGTCACTGCACAGTGAACATCTCTCTTGAAAGGTCACCGGGATGTCAGCTGGTGATTATATATCGCTGCAAATCTCTAATCTCATTGCATGACATACACTGCGGAAGTCAAATCGAAGATCCCCAGGTAAAAAATTTGTTTAAAATCCTTTCTATTGAATCCGCAAACGAAAAAATGTGATAGCAGGCAAACTCACTTTAAGGCAAACAACACGAGCTGAGGGGTGTCTGAGAGATGGGCCGGCGAAGACATAGTCTGTGCTTTTTACTTTGATGGGGAAGTGCTCGTCACATTTGGCATCAGTGTCCAAGGCAGCGGGCCACTCTGTACAGAAGGCTGGGAGCAGAGAAAGACATCTTAAGATACAATCAAAGAGCCTAGATATTTGAGTCAAGGAAAATATTGTACACACAAAAATGAGAGCTTTTCTCTATACAATTATTAAAAAAAAAAAAAAAATTACGTTTCAGAGCTTCACAGTGTTTCTTGATAGCTGCCGGTGTTAAATGCAGAAAATTAGGTATCTGAAAGAGAGTATGAGTGAGAAATTGTGTGAATGCCCAACATTTGACAAAAAATAAATAGAAAATAAAAAATTCCTAGCAGTATTCATATCTACAGGCCAGAAACATGTGTAACAAAACTCAGGTCACAGACTTTTATAGCATCACAATTTTCTACTTTTAAAAGGGGATTGTGAACAAAGTGCAAAACACAAAACTATTCTTTAAGATATAAGAGTTGAGGCCCTCATGGCAGACCAAGAGAATGAAATAAATGTCTTTAGGCTGCAAGTCAAAGATCCAGCTGTGTCGGGGGGAGGTAGTGAATCTGCAAATGGCTCGAGTCCAGATGGAGCAGTTGGTGTCTGGCCACAGCAGCTCACTAATCTGGGCACAGACACTGGGCTATGAAGCAGGGCAAAAAATGCTCCAGCTGTACTGCAAGAGCACTGGCCAGCTACAATTAACTAGTAATAACCACCAGGTGGTAAATGCTAAAATATACAGGGAGGAAATATACAGAAAACAGCTCACTGTTATGTGGCTAAAAGTACTCTGTAGAAGCTTTTGAACTATATACCAGTAGCCTTTAAACTTAATACCTAATTAACTGCTTTATTATTATGTTTATATATTCATATAAGCATATTATTTACTTATTGTAGCCACTGCCTTTTTATTTTGGTTGCCTGCGGGGGAGCAACCTGGTGTGTTAAAAATGTATCCTGATGCTTTGGTTTTATGTTGTAAATGATGAGTTTTGACCTTGATTAGCTCCAAGTTGCCTTTTTTCTCCGGTGGAACGCCTCCCTTCACAGGGTAGCCCATCCGCAGAGGCAGGGGGACAGAGTTGGGTCTGAAGGGGGCTGCCGCTGGATAAACTG
Organism: Mola mola; assembly: GCA_001698575.1. NCBI lineage: Eukaryota > Metazoa > Chordata > Actinopteri > Tetraodontiformes > Molidae > Mola > Mola mola. The sequence goes on from KV751345.1 coordinate 1,555,861, forward strand.
CAGTCCAGTCCTGATCCACTGGCATCTTCTCTGTCCTGGGCTCCCCTGCCTGACACAAAACACAAGGTGAGGAAATGCACAAACGTTCACTGTGGAACTGTGAGGAGTAATTTCCTTTTAAAATTACCGATACCAATCTAGCAAAACTTATTAACGCTTATTAAAGTTTCATTTAAAAAAGTAATGGATGAGATGGAAACTCCACACTTACGTCTCTCCGGGGTTTTCTGACAGTGGATCCTCTCCCATTTCTATCAGGAAGGCCTAAAATTTTTAACATTTACATTTTTAGCTACACTTATGTCAAATATATGCAATCAAGTAATTTAAATAACAGTTTTCAGCAAATACTGTACATGATACTATTTTACTTTTGATGCTTGTTGTTGTGCTGTATCACAACTGGAAAAAAAAAAAAGACTGGATTTGATGGCTAATTTCATGTTGTACGAAAAAAATCATATGAATATTTATGTCACCCTTTTTCTTTAGGCAATTTTTCAAGCCAACATGCCATGAAATCCTTTAACCCTAGAATCTTAAACGTGTGCATGTTTTGCTTTTTGGACTTACATCTGTTTTTGAGGACAACACATGCAATTTAACTCTACTGTAGGTCCTGGTGGTTAACGTTGTAATCCACAATAACCCAGTAGAAAGACACAAGAGTCCACCAACATGGAGAGACGCGATTTATAAAGTTCCAAATAGGGTTTGACATCTAAATAGTAAATTAACTTGTTAAGTCTGCACTCTGTAGTTGCTGAAGAATGTCGCTATCGAAGGTCGGCAGGTACCTTCACAGGCAGTGGCTGCGGCATTTTAAGCAGTTAGCTTAGCGGACATCTTTGATTCTAAATAAACGTGAACTACAGCGCGCCGACAGTAAAACTCACCGTTATTACTTTTAGAAGAACTGACAACCAACCCGGTGGCGTACGTGACTCTGCTCACTGGTTTCTGAAGGCCGAGAACGGCAACATTTCCTCGACCTAAGGACAGGAGAGCCTTACTACTGAGCGAAGCCATGTTTTTTTTTCAAACGGCTACGGACGCCGGCGAGGGACAAACCTCTTAAATTCATGAAACGTTTCGCACTGGTTTAATAATAGCGCCTCCTATTGGTGAACAGGGGTGTCGTAGCGCCGCTCGTGATGTTCGCTGATACTTGATTCACGAGGAGTTTAAAGAAAGAAACTTTGGCAAATGTGTTTGTTTAAAAAAAAGAGCAGCTGAAAGAAATGCCTGCAGTGCATGAGAACGTTTTTAAAATTAAAATGTCTGTCATTATCCTTCTGAGACCCAGCAATTCATTTTTTGTCCTCTGTCAGAGACAAGGGTTTCACAGCTTTTTTTCCCCCCAAAAACAAAACGGTTTACAAGAATAAAACATGTTGTGCTGTGGAGAAAACATCCTGGTTTTCCCAGTGAAATGCGATTTGTTGGGGTTTTTTCCAATCAAACAGAAGATCTGTCTTTCCAAAAGTGTGGCCATACCGAACACCATGTTTTGTGGACACAAGAAAAGTAAGTTATTAAATTTATCCAGATATTCTCTTTTTTAAAGGTACAAATTTTGTGTTTTTTTTCAAGCACAAGTTTTTAATCAATAGTTTGTGGTGGTTTTGGTAATATACAGTATTAGAGATAGAGAAATTTACTAAGAATTGTGGAAGGAGGGTCAGATTTAAAGCTCCCAGGAGATGAAGAAGAGAGAAATGACTTAAAAGATGACACCGAAAGCTCAGAGGAGGAGGAGGATGACGATAACGATGGAAGTCACGAGGAAAATAAAACCCAGCATAGACCGTTTTGGATTTGGAGTGACACGTATGTTTAGGTTTTTTGAAGATATTGGTGAATTAACAAACTGACGAGACTGGTGTCAGTCTCAATATAACTCCTGAAGAAATACAAACCTTGTTTGAAGTGTCCCTTTACATGGCTTGCCTTGGATAGTCACAACTGAGGATGTATTGGACGACAAAGACTAGAGTCTCCATCATTGATGAGGCTATGACAAGAAATCGAACTTGCAGTGACAAAGTGGCAAGACTACAAGCCTTTTCTCATGGCTTCTACAGCCCATGGAATAGAACCACAAAGCAGCTGTATGAGGTGGTCCAGTAAAGAAAAGCATCACACCCGTGTTTCCAGACCTGCAGTTGCGTTTGTACAAGTGGACATTCCGCACAGTGCTCCATTTTTTTGATCTGCCTGCCACAAACAGCTGGATCCAGTACACGTCGGATAGCCAGGCCTCAGGGAAACAGAGGACACAGACATCCTCCAGTATATTGAATTTAAGCTGCCGTTAGATGAGAAATTGCTTTCTCACGCACAATCTGGTGCAAGACAATAAAGTGATGTGACAAGCTCTGGTGATGAAGAAGAGAAGGCTCCTCCACCCAGGCGAAGATCTGTGAAGCCACATTCCCACAGAATTATACAAGAGTACGGTTCAGTCCACTTGCCAAAGATGGCTGACGCAACCAATGCATCAATATGTAGAAATTGAGGCCGCAATTGCAAAATTTTTGTGACATGTATCAAATATGACATGTAACTAAGAAGAAAAACTGCTTCTTGCAGTATCATTCATAATGTGACCTGAAAAAAGTGTGGCATCAAATTCACAAAATGCCAAAACCAAGAAAAGTTCAGTTCAGTCCAACTCAGGTGATGGTTTTCAATGTTTTGTTCATGTTCGATGTTAACTTAACTGAAAAAAGGGAATATAAAGAAATATAGGCAAGTAAAGCTATAAACTGCTTTACATTGTAAATAATTTCTCTTTTTGTTGTATAAAAACTTCTTCCTCCTCTCATTAAAATGGTAGAAAACATGATGGATGAAAGAATTATTCAGTCGGCACTCGGTACCGTTATCAACTGCAAAGGACATTCCATAAAAAATAAATAAAATAACGCTTCTGACAAAAAAAAAAAACCCAACTGTTGCGGCATGTTGTTATCACCCAAGACAAGTATTGAGTTCACTAACAGCTAAAGTGGTGGACTGTACTTAGTATTTTGAGTAAAGAGATTGCGAAAGTGGATGGCCTGACAGATTAAGGGGGTCTCATATATTAATGTCGCTGGACAGATATAGAACGAGCAGCTCACAAGCATTCTAAAACACTTTTTGAAATTGTATTGGCGAGACTTTTACAATCTGGTACAAACATGAGTCCTGGATTAATAGGCGGGGTTACGATTTTACAAAAGTTTGATTGGATTATAAAGAAATTCACTTTAGCAATCACTAATCCTGTTTGGGGACATAAAAATGTGCACACTCCTCCTATTTCCAGAGCATATGTGTAATTATAATTCGTTAATAGGTAATAAAGTGTTTGTCGCGTTCACATAAATTGCCGTGGTTACATGGTTACTCGCTATCATGTGCGCACACTGTCGCGCTGCTGCGCCCACGTTTGTTGATTCCAAAATTTCCCCCAACCAGTGAAGGCATCACTTGTGCAGGCGCAGACTGCGATGCGCTTCAAAGAGGAGCAAGTCCGGCACCGAACCAGGGGCCGGTTCGACGCGTGAGCTCTCACCTCATGTTATCCACTTATTCCACGGCAGGGTCTCGTCTTCATGAAAAAAACGGAAGTTGTGTACTGCCTTGTGGGATAATTCAATTTTTAATTTTTATTTTTATTTTTTGTCTTCTTGCATCTCTTACCCTACAACGTCAGGTGCGTCTCTGGAGTTGACGGTGAAGATTTGACTTTAGTTTGAGTCATTTTGCCTTTTGTTTTCTTTTGTTTTTTCTTAAAAGGCTAAGAACAGTAGCGTGCACCATTCATTTGCAAATATTGACTTAACAGTTGCTTTATTGTTGAGCTTCATTAAACAGAGGTGCGCGGCTTTTTTGGCTCGTTAAGCGAACCAACAGAAGAAAAGAAAAATTTAAAAAACGTTGTAAGAGAGCGATAGTTATTTTTTCTTAACATATTCTGACCTACATTGTGTTTCGTAACGTGTTTAAGGGACCCAGGGCAGGTTTAGTTTAAATGAAAGCCACAGAATACTGTGATTGTAGACACCCAAGTCAGCATATACATGTCTGACAGCCCACTGTGAGTGTATTGAGAATGTATATTTTTGAATGTGGTCAAGCCAGCCGTCATCGGCGATTCCTTGCTCAAATCAGCCGCACTAAAATATAGACTGCACCCGTACACCGATCTTTACGGTATATGCGAAGAGAACGTTCACTACATCCGGTTGTCAAAATAAGGTGCGCACAGGCGCTCCTATGCAGTGTGCTAAGTGATACATTTTGATAGAGTATGAAAGACATTTCTCCAGTAACGAGGGGAATGAACCAAATGGCAATTGAGGAACTACCAGCACAACTTTTATGAAATACTTTTAGTGTTTACTTTTGGAGGAATCCACTGCTGAAGTTCCTTCTAAACGTAACAAAAAGGACTTTTTGTCTCATTTTGGAGGGGAATGAAACATACATTTTCTTTAAGTAGTTGATGGGCCTAATATCACTATACTACGTACTTCATAGTCTACTAGCAAAGGTATAATGAAGTACTTTTACTTTGCCTTTTATGAGTAATCCACTGGCAAACTTCCTTACACACTCAATGAAACAGGCATACGTATCTTATTTTGGATGGGGAAAAAAACAAATTTTTCCATAAGTAGTTGATGGGCCTGATATTACTGTACTAAGTACTTCCTAGTTTACCAGCACAGCTATTATGAAGTACTTTTAGTGTGTACTTTTTGAGTTATCCACTGTCAAAGTTGCTTACAGGCAGAACATAAAGGGCCCTTTGTCATAATTTGGAGGGAAATAAAACCTACATTTTCTATAAGTAGTTGATGGGCCTGAATCGCGTATGGCGGCTGGCTTGACTGCAGTTACATTTGAGCATAAGAACGCTATGTGCAGGGACACAGCAGCATGTGGCTCTTGTCATCGGTTCATCCATAGCTGAGGACAGATGTGGACAGAGGTGACTGCCCCTATCTTGCCTCCCTCTCTTTTCCCATGAGACTTTTTTTTCCCCGATTCTTGCAGGAAACATCTGGCCATCTATCATGCTACTTGCTGTGAGCCACCTGAGTTGACACACTAATTATGTGGAAAAAAGCCAGTAAGGCGTTAAATTCACTTTGTTTTTCTCATGTTGCCAGACTTAATTACAGCTTAACTGCCGTTTGCAGACGTGAGGAACTTAAATTCAGCATCATATTTGCTCTAAATGCTCTCTTTGCATATTACACATGACATTTTTTCTTTTTTTTCGAGGCAAGTAGGGGAGAGGTTGTTTTTTTTAATAAAACATCAGATTGAAACTCAAATAAAACTGTCAGATAAGTCGTAAATAAAAAGGATCTGTCTGTCCTGGCTTTTGCAGTAAAAA
>KV751345.1:1573947-1584240 GCA_001698575.1 Mola mola
TATATACAACTGTGTTGCTTTTATTTTGAAAAGCCTGACGTTTTTATTATTTACGTATGCACGCACGTTTGTACATACGTGCCTGCCTGCGTGTCCGAAATGCGACAGGTGATACTGACCAGCTACCCCTGGCGCCATAAACCTATTCATTCACGTAAAAAAAGAAAAGAAGAAAAGTTGATTCCGAATTCTGCGTTTTTTAACAAGATATGGACTGCTGAATATTTCTTTACAGAAGTCAAAGGTGAAACCGTGTGCTTAGTTGTGGAACACAGGTCGAGGGATTACGATCTGAATCGCTACCACGTGACCAAACACGAGGAGAAATCCAGGAACTTGTCTGATGAAGAGCGCGCAAAGGAGTCGGAGGCTTTACTAGCCAAGCTTCAAACCCAACAAGGGCTTTTTACAAAACTTTGCACACCCAGAGATGCAGCTGGCAAGTTATGTCCTATATCACAAAGTCGCTAGAAAAAGTAAGTCGTTTTCTGACGGAGAATTTATTAAGGAGTGTTTGGTGGATTGTGCTGTGTTAACATGCCCAGAGAAAAATGGAGCATCCTTCTCCTGACGTTCTGTAACGTGCAACGTAACGTAGACTGGATTTTTTGTCACCGAACAAGTAAAATGAACTGAAAACATCAAGAGCACTTAGCCAAGTTAAAAATAAAATGAAACATTGATGTAATGATTTTTTTTTTGTTTTAAACTGTTTATTGATTTTATAAGATTATTTTCCTCTTTGACCTACACCACAATTCATCAATTTACATAAATATTTACAGAATATCCTTATACTTACGATTACCAGTAGCAGCTAATCAAAATATATAATTTACTGCATTTTACACTGGGAGAAAATTAATATTGCGCAGGATTGAGTTCAAGTTATCGTTGGTTCGGCCCTCGGACACAGTTCAGATTTTTGATGTGGCCCCCTGTAGAAAGTAATTGCCCACCCCTGGTCTAGCCCATCCATTCAGTCTCATTTTACCTCTATTTCTATCACTCTTCAACTTTTCCTTTTTTATGTCTTTCTTTACAGTACAGTTTCTGCAGTTATTCCATTTATAACCTTGTAGGCAACTAATCTGTGCACAGATGTATCAATACACCACCTATGCTAGAGAATTTGACTTTGTAACTGTAAAAGCAAAAAACAGTTGTTTATGGCCTGTTTAAGCAATTGTAGGATTCTTAAAACAGTGATAAATCTGGCAACGTTTTGTACTTTTTTTTTTTTTAGTAAATTTCTGAAGCGTTGCGTTGATTGGAGATGATTACTGACCGAAAGAGTTCTAAAAGCTCCAGCAACACTTAGTAGTATAAAGAACAATTTCATCAGACAGTTTCAGCTTGTGGCCTTCATCCGGATGATCAAGAGACACGTTACAAGGGTCAGGGCGTTTCTGTGCCGAGTTTGCATGTTCTCCCTGTGCCTGCGTGGGTTCTCTCCGGGTACTCCGGCTTCCGCCCACAGTCCAAAAAACATGCAGACTGGGGTTAGGTTAATTGGTCACTTTAAATTGCCCGTAGGTGTGAATGTGAGTGTGGATGGTTGTTTGTCTCTATATGTCAGCCCTGCGATGAAGTGGCGACTTGTCCACCTTCACCCAAAGATGCTGAGATAGGCTCCAGCCCCCCCGCGACCCCTAACAGGATAAGCGGTAGAAAATGGATGGATGAAATAAATATACACAGTATATAGTTATATTATTATATACAATGTTTTCCGTATTTCCATTACTATGACTCCAATCTACACAAAGCATTGATCAGGAGATTGTGTTCTTTCATGGTGACACCCTCACATGTGTTGTTTTGTGCTGCAGTCTTTGCTGCTGCTGTTTCTGTGTGTACATCAGGGATTTTTGGGAATATACTCATACAGAAAAACTTTTACTATGTTGACTACTTTTAAATAGGGTAGGTATGGAGGTATAAAACAATCAAACAAGTAGAAACATAAATCTAAAAATAAGAGACAACAGTCATACATTAAATCATAAATATCTTTTTGAAGACCTTTTCCCTTCTTTATGCACCTTAGAAGTTGGTGAAGTGGTGCCCAGAACACCTGCTCTGCCTCTAGATGACTGACTGGAAAACATGTTTTTTCTTCATACAGCTTCCTTATGGTCCTGGTGTGTCTGATCTTCAGTGTGCTGTCAACCATAGAGCAATATGCAGACTTCGCCACGGGAACCCTCTTCTGGATGGTGAGTATTTTGATTATATTAATATTCCAAAAGTAAAACTCCATAAATGGGTGGAATCCAGAAGCGTCTTCACTAGCAGACCAATTGATAATATTTGTTTGTGTACACCTTAGGGAAGCAGGGGCTATAAAAACACAAAATTAGAGGCACAATTTTGGTGACACAATTCATTCAATTCAATATTTAACTGGTAGAAAAACAGGTTTGGGACTGTCGAGGACATAAAACCATCATTTGTTGCTGTTCATTGTAAATTAAGGTGTCATAGTTTATATTGAGAGGATGGTTTCCTAGTCAATTGTAACATCGGTTGTCTTTTTCTGCATTAATAAATTGAATGTTTATTTTCTTGGAGAGAGAGAAAGGGTGAAAGGTGGCGAGTCTGATGCCATTATGACTGCAGTGCAGTACCCTCCTCTATCCACATGATGGAGACAGGAGATCTTGGCTGGGAGGGAATCTACCCACCATCTTACACCTTAACCCAAAGATATTACACAGTTCAAAAAGATGAATCAGCTTCTGTTATTGCAAATACCACCACACCACTTTCTTGTTTGTATTGCTCTCATTCAAAGCACAGGATAGATGGTCGCACATTAGTAATGGTCAGGACCCATTGCTTTCTAGCCTTTTGTGATTATGCAGAATTATTTGGCTCTGCACAGACTGTACTTGCTGATACTTGCTGGTAAATTGACATTTTTTTGTGCTTTATTAGGCTGTTAGGCAGCTAAGTGAAGCAATAAATCCAAGAATCACAACAGGTAAAGAAAAGTGTGGCTGCTGTTTGGAAACCCTACAAAGAGAACTTGCATCATCTGTCACTTGCTCACACGCTGTGAATATGAATACGCACGTAGCGACCGCATACGCACACACAGTTTACACGACATTTAAACAAAAGCTGCGCATACACATTCACTCGCACTCAGTCACATAATACACAGATGTACCACCTCCTGAGTCCCTGGGGCAAACAGAGGACAGAGTGGACACTGTGTTCTGTAAACTTTTGGCCAGTGCCCTTTGAAGACCTACTATCATGGTTATTCATTTATTTTTTATCCAGGAAGAGCCAAAAACTCATTAGTGTCATTATATCTTACTGTCCCTCTCTGTCCCCTGTCAACATTTTTTGTAATTTTACTTCAATACTGAAGAGAGTTATATAAAAGCTTAGATATTTAGGTCTTTGCACAAATTAGTGTTGCTGTTGTAATGTCTTGAGTTGTCGAGCGCTGCTTATTTGTACACCTGACTGTGTGCTTGTGTGGGCATTTGTATTTGTATTGCGTGGTTTTAGTTCAATATTAATTGTGAGATAAGATAATACCTTATCTCCTCTGTGTGTGTCTGTGTGGGCAGTGTCATATTGGCTTGTAGTGGTGGTAGTAGCTATTCTTAGAAAGTTCAGGGTTAACTGGCATCTGTGATTCACAGGCTGCTTGTTTTGGACAGCAGAAGGGGACATTAGTCCTTGAGGATATCTGGCCTTCAGGGCAGCTGCCAAAGTTAAGTTGGCCAGGTCGGGCAGGAGACAACAGGAGGCACGGAAGCATCCATACATATATAGGTTGCATGGATCTTGTCTTTTTTTCACTCTTCTGCTAATGCCTTGCTCATTGCATATTTAAAAAACTTGAATACATATTACACAACAATTCTTCTGCCCTCACTATCTGTATGTGCAAGTGGCTAAATATACAGCACTAACAGAGAACTCTCCTTCAAGGGTGTTTAAGGAGTAGATGAATGCTGTTAATATTTCATTGGTCTGTGTTGTGAATGTCATAAAGCGAAATTAAACTCTAAATAGAAAATTGACCGGATAAAGTTTAAAAAATCAAGCAAATCTTGTCCAAATTGTTAACGCATGTAAACTTACACTTGTTAAGAATCATCAGTTCCATGTGGGGCTCTTTTTTGTTCAGTAATTATAGCAACTATAAACAGATGCATACTGATATCAACAGTCCATAAGAATGGAATAATTAGGAAACCATATGAAGATGGTTGGTGAGATTAAATTACAGATTTTGTATAATTAATTAATCTGATTATCTGTTTTTCTAATATCTTTGACACGGTCTCATTAAATAAGTTACCTGTGAGAAATGTGGAAATTAAATTGGATTGACAGTATTGCCTAGGATCTCACATACATAACATTGCTATTTTTTGGTTTGCATTCTAATCCAAAAGCCTGGTAAAGATTTTGACTTAGTGTGCATGCACTAAGACATGTGTCTTGGTGCCTTCCTTGTAGTGGAATACACAGATGAATCTAATAACATTTTCCTCTGACACCGTATATTTCCGGCCCTTTCAGCGTGCTTCAACCTTGTCTGGCCTGACAAGATTATCACTGCTCAAACAGGCGGCTGTTTTCAGTAAACATGTAGCTGTGTGTCTGATACACATTCAAAAACACCCCAACATCTGGGTGACCCATTTTATGGAATTATCGTGACTAATCCTTTCAAATTTCCCAAAAATCATGTGTCCCTTTGACTTTCAAATGTTACCCAGATGTCATAATTATCGCTTGATGAATCAGGATTGGCCATTTGGTGTAGATGCTGATGCTTTGGTCTGACTGTATGAAAATTGACTAACTGCTTGAAAGCTTTTTGTTGTTTTTTTGTTATTTTTTTGAAAGCAACACAGTAAAATCTAAGCCCAAGTATTATATCCCACCTTGTTTGTGACTAATAAATTCAACATTATGTTTTTGATTGTACAAAAGAGCATTCATTTTTGTGCAGCCATAACCTCATCTCTAAGCAACATAAAAGGAAATGTTCCAAAATTAAAAATGTATAAAGCATGCTTTATACTTTTCACTCCACGCTGGTGTAAAATCCGTTTAAGATTAGTGCACAAACATCTCTGGTGCTTTAAAACAAAATCACTATTTTAGACGGCATACTATGTTGCAATATAGAAGGGCTGTATACATGGAAACTTACTAAATGGTAAACTATCGTTGTTTTTTGGCCCTGCCTTTACACGAACATGGTCATTTTGGGGCCTGAAAATGCAAACTTTTGAAATTGGGTTACAGATTGCCCCCTCTGCTGTCACTGTGTAAACTGAGAATATGGGATTTTGACTCACTGCTCTGTAAATGAAAGCCTTTATAAACAGGCGGCACACATTCTGTAATGTTACATTACAAAGTTACAACGCCAACTACTGGCTTGGCAGGCATACTACAGCCTTTTCAGTCTTCTTTGTGGATCCGTATGCATGTTTTCACAACGTTTTCATATGAAAGCAGATTTATAAAAAAACAAAAGGAAAAGACTTTTTTTTTAATGTTTTAGTAGGGCTGTTGTCTAATAAATGTGGCCATAGTTAGCTACTTTCCAAACAAACCATACAGCAATGGCTGGCTTGTCTGGTTAGGATCAAAAGGATGTCACTGTATAAGTAGGTTGGTGCCAAACCTCTGAATGTCTGTACAGATCTTCTATTTGTTCAGTGATCCAAAACTAAATGAATGAAGTAAAACCAAATGGTCATTCAGTCTAATTACCAGGCTCTGTTATAGAGGTTTACTGACCCATTTCTGCCTGTCCCTGTCCTCAGTCCTGCCTCTTTCTCTCCCCTCTCTTTGTCTTTAACTCAGATGAATAAGGGCTATAGGAATCCGAGGCCAAGTGACTCAAGCGCGAAATCTAAAGCTTTTAAGAAGGTTAATCAATGAGACGTCATTATTAACTGAAAATGGGAAAGCTCAAATGACCTTCACTACAATGATCCTGATGTCGGCATGTTTTTTTTTTATGGTGTTTTCATCAAAACTGTTGTAGAAGGATCACTAAATGTGCACATCCCCACGTTTTCTGCACTGACAGAGATACTGTTTTGCCAACCAAAATAGTGTCTGGTTTGACTGACAGGTCATTGTTTTGGGGCTCTGTGGTGCTGTGTTATTGCAGCAGGGCTCTTGGTATTAGGTTTCATACAAGGGGTGGTCAGGGAGCGGCCAGTTCAAGCAATCAGCAAGCTGGCCACCCACTTGGCCTTAGGTTTTAACAGATAGTATGGTGGCTAAATATTATGCATACATGGTGGCCAGGAAAATGATCTCCGTCAGGCAGGTTTAATTAATTCAGAGGTACACACACGTGTATGTACACATAAGGAAAAAAAATGCATACGCAAAAGCAATATTGAATCCAATTTAAAAGCTCTTCAAGCAACTTGAAATCAAGCTTTCATTTTTCTGTGAATGGTTTAGCTGTTTTCAGATTCTGACATGATCTCAACAGTCATGTCAATTATTTAGCCCTCTTATCTGTTAGGCACCTGTGTAATGGCATTTCCTCCCGTGACTTCAATCACTTGCCCATTGACCCTGTCTCAATATGAGCTGTCATCGGCCATGTTATCAGCCTCCATCTTTCCACCTGGGCGGTTGGCTGATCTTTGGAAGGCCACCGCGCTGTCTTTCTGTATCACACAGACCTGTCATTACCCCTTCATATCATGTTTTCAATCTTGGTGATTGATTCTAGTGGGCTAAATGCTTTATGATCTGTTCATAATGTATCCTACCAATGCATTTAGAAGTGATGCCTTATCTGCCCTCATCCTTAGTGTGGCCCACATTTACTGTCTCTGTACTAATGGATAAATGTATCCCTTGTTTGTGTTTGCTTTGTGCTCCGCAGGAGATTGTGCTGGTGCTGTTCTTTGGCACGGAATATGTGGTTCGGCTGTGGTCAGCAGGCTGTCGCAGCAAATATGCAGGCATCAAAGGGCGCCTCCGCTTTATCAGGAAGCCCATTTCGATCATAGGTACGTCTGACTTTTTCTTTTTCTCCCATTTAAAACAACTTAAATGAGGAATTGTTCTTGTTCTTGTTTAACAGAAGTCTGATCATGCAAGAAATTAAAGGCTGTAAACCCGAGTGATTGCAGCCCAGATTGTCTGTTTTGTTTCTTTATGACCCTCTATCTCTCTCAGATTTGATAGTGGTCATTGCCTCAATCATTGTGCTCGGTGTCGGGTCCAATGGACAAGTGTTTGCCACATCTGCCATCAGGTATTGCATCTATTTTTTTTCTGCTTGTTTTGATTTACCATTAATACTATTATTATTTATGATTACTTTACTAATCAGAATTAGGGATCGAAAATGATAAGGTGAATGATGCAGTGTTGTGTTTTTCCAGGGGCATACGATTCCTCCAAATCCTGCGCATGCTCCATGTGGATCGGCAGGGAGGAACGTGGAGACTCCTGGGATCTGTAGTCTTTATCCATCGGCAGGTAGGTTGAAAGTATTCAAGCAGAAGCTTTTTGTATAATGTTATTTGTCACAAGATTTTAATAATAATCCTGAGACGAAGCCAAATTGTCATTTATATATTCAGCAGTTTCCTCATAGGGTGAGAGTATAGACTCCATCTTTACTTCCTGCTCCAAGTTACAACACATGTAATGTTCACAGAAATACATGTTCACATGTGCTGAAATAAGCCACAGCAGATAAATATGACTTTATAAGGAAAAGAGAGATGCCGTCAAGTTGCCTTTAGCTTTTTTTTTTTTTCCACTTTACTCTGGTACACTTGATTCAGTGTTTTCTCAGGCTGGTACACAATGAAAGCAGAGAATGTGATGTTCTTTTTTTAATCCCTAAGGAAGACTGTGTTCTTCGGGTAGAGTCAACCCTGACCTTCACATCTCTTTGATGCATAAAAAAAACAGCGGTAGTCAGTATGAAATGCATGCACACTTCAAGGAAATAAGATGGATCCAAGATGAGTGTAATTTGATTTGTTGCCGGATGACCACTGATATGCTCTGTTTAGTGGAAATATGCTGACTCTCCCTGTTTCAATAAATTGGAGAAGAAACAACAAGCACATTAAGGTGTGTGCTCGGTAGCATTTCATTTCAATGCTTCATATAGCAATAATACATTTGCTTGTACGTTAAGGTATGGAAATTATTGGCCAAACATGTAAAGACAGGAACATTTTATCTAAATCATCAAAATTTCTCCCATATTCTCTAAATATTATGTGAATCAACAGTAAAATGCACAATATTGCATATAAGTCAATGTGTTCACATTGTAAGTTTGGCTTTTAGGAAGGATGTCTGACAAAACTGTCGTCTTAAACAACATTTTCATGTTTACTACATTAATTCATTTATTAGCTCACTTAGCTAGCTAAACTGATAGGATTTTCTGGTGTCAGAAGTCACAGATTGTGCTGTCAGATTGAACATTAAAAGTACAGTTAAAAAAAGATTAAAGATTAGAATTAGATTAGAAGTCAAATGGTTATTAAGATGCACAAGATTAATGAAGCATATGTAGTCATAGCATAGTTGGCAGATTACAGTTCCTTAAGATAAATATAAACAGAATCAATGAATAATTAAAATCTAAAAATCAACACATTACAGAAATAAAAACTTTTAAGGACGGAACATTGAAGATTAATTGGGTGGTGTCTAAACTTTAGTGAAACAGCTGCTCTGTAGTCTGGTGATTTTTCGGTGTCTTTATTTTTGCCAAATGTGCAGGCACAGTGAACAGGAAACAGCTGGGGAACTGATATCACCAGTGCTTGGTAGATGTGTACCAATGATGTTATGGCTAGTGTTAAACACCCACTTTGCAGCCATCCTGTACATCCTGTAGAGAGGCAGGAACAGTTTTCTGTTGAAATGATTTGTTAAAAATGACAGTAGTAGCCCTTAGAAGTCCATGATCATGCTGGTGTGACAGTGTAAATGGCATGGAGTTTCTTACCGTCGGCTGATTTTAGGCAGTGATGGCAATGTGTCCGACGTGTCGCCTCACAGACTGATGGAAGGAGGATTGAAGAAGGATTAGAAGAGTTTCTGTGCAACGCGTCATCAAAGCAGTAAAAGTCTGTCAGGGTTTGGACAGTGATGACGCCACGAGCAGCACATCGAAACGCATCGCATCAAATGCATCAGCTGTGCTCTGATCAGAGGAGAGCGGGAACGTGGACACTTGTGCGGCAGAATCCGACTCAGAAAATTAGTATATCTGAGGTGATTAGGTTATTGTGTCATGATCTGATAATGAGCAAAGCTACTCCAGCCCAGGTAGTGGAGAGGGTTCAGGTGTGAATAGCCGTGCATATTCAACAGAGACAGACCATTGGTTGGTTCAAGACAAATAATGCTGTCCTGAATATAGAATTTCAATAAGCTGATTGGGGCAATTTCTCATTACACCCTGTAAAACATGTTTGGCTAACCAAAGCAATTCATCACATCTCTCAGTATGTCATTCATACTAAGACATACTGTATGTGTTTTTACAGTTGTTGTACGTTCACAACTTCTTTTCACAATTTCTCTTCACAATTTCTCTGTTTTCATTTGATTCGAGACAAAAAAACACAAACATACAAACTGCTTCTATATTATTATAGTTGAGTTTGTGCTATAAAAAATCAATAAAAATATGAGACACTTTGGAACACTGTTTGATGTTGCTGAAAATGACTAAATCACCTAATCCCCTCAGACCTCTAAGGGTTAATATCATTTTAAGTGTTTTAGTACACAGTCAGGTTGTCATGTCCACCACTTTTTCTCATATGCAGTTTCAGCAGGTTTTTTTTCTCACATCTGCTGTGGGTACTAACAGCTCATCTGATAATATGGCCTCATGCATGCCCTCACTTAGTCCGGCACATTTTTGCTCTTATGAAGGTCTCTCTCCAGTTTCTGCTGATGTCTCTGCTTTGCCTCCTTGATGTGTGTAAAACAGATGTATAGAGCCAAACCTAGGCCGAAACTTTTATTAAAAACAAAAAATAAATTGTCATCAGCGAAAAAACAAACTTTAAACTGTATGATTACATTTTTATTTTGAACCTCAAAAAAAAAACAAAGGTATTTAAACTTAAAGTAAGTCATTAAAACGTTTCTTCAATTTAAAATTTGAAAATTATGAAACCTAATTTTTTAAATAAATGAAAGTGAAAGAGAAAACTGATTCCAAAAAGACTTAAAAGTGAAAAACGAAAAAGTTTTGATATATTTATATATTAGAAATATTCAAAT
>KV751345.1:1584355-1609324 GCA_001698575.1 Mola mola
TCTATTGAAAAAAATGTTAATTCACTTATTTTTATTTTGAATATATCTTGTCTTTTGTGAAGTTTAAGACAAAAAAATAAACGTACTGTTTAAAATTTTAGTGTTTTTCAATCACAATTTCTTTCATCAAATTGATAAATATGTTGGCCAAGATTCATGTCCATATATGTGTTTTACAATCGAGACATTCTTTGAAGAAACCTCCATATATAAACTAGAAAAATTCATCCTAAGCTCTTTGTTTTTGCTCATATCTACTGTAGCTTCATGTGATTGTCATGTGGACAGGCACATGGAGACGTTGTAATTTTATTTATTGTTTTCATCTAAAATCATTAAAGTTTGATGTTATTTCATATATGGTGTGGATCTGTGAGTACAAAAAAAATGCCATGACAAAATCATGGAAACATCAAGTGTAAAAATCCAACTGGTCATGTGTAACTGAGCAGCCTTCCACTTTTCACCTTACCTGCTTTGGTTTAGGGTGGAGTGGACATTCACTCACAGTCCTGTGTAAAATCATCTGTAGTAGAAGAGTTAATCCTTCTTGCATGTGGTGGTCGGATTTATTGACAAAATACTGATCTCACTTTTAGTGGAGAATCAAAGAAGAATTGATGAAGTATTCCTTCTTTTTTGGGAGGATGTTTTGCTTTTTAAACCTTAGCCCTATTTCCTGAACTTTGTGGTTCCTAAACATCACAAAATTCACCTGTTTTTAAAGGTTGAATTTAGAGCTCGACAAAGCTCCACAATGCAATAACATGGGGGTAGGATGGAACATTACAATTTTGGGAAGTAGATTTATTTGAATTTTGATTTTTTTTTTTTAATCTATTATTATTCATCTACTTCATGTTACCAGACACTTGGAATAAAAAAGGGGATTCATTGTAATATTCTGTCATGTCCCTTAGTGTTCCAATGTATAAACCTTGTTTTCCTAATTGGTCCTAGCGACCAAACTCCTTGGGCTTAGGTTAAGAAATAACAGAATTCTCCTTTTGTATTGCACACCAGAAAGACCAAAACACTGCAGTCATTCTGGGATATACAGATATATATTTTATAGAGTGGGCAAAAACATACATGGTATTATATCCATGGTATTATATCCAATAGTGCAGCTGCCTCTGCTGCTGCCATAGATCCTTCATGTACACAAAATAGCACAAAAACTATTGGAGACTGGAGACTTTTTTATTCAATTTTAACCACATCTCCTTTATTTTGAGTCTAATCTACACAAAACAAAACACAAATTGATCAGGATATCATATGGCGACACCCTGATTGTGTCTCCTGCCTTCCTGCCATATGTTTTCTAGCCATCTGCAAATCCTTCATGTCAGCAGGATAGTACAAAAACAATTAGGGATTTTTGGGGATATACTGTATTTTTGCGAGTCAACGGGGGTGCCTGGTTTAAAGTGCAGATAGTACAGTCAGTCACTATCAGGAAAAAAACAAGCAGGAAGTTATGATCAGCACTGAAACTCATTAGGGGTCCGTACTGGATTTTAAAGCAACAGCCAGAATGTGCCAGAATTAATAACTCCGTATATGCCTGTCATTTTTATCAATTTGCGCTTTGCAGGGAATGCAAAAAATATTTAACATATGAGTATAATGTTTAATACATATTTTTTGTGTGATTCAATGGGTTTTTTCAGGAGCTGATCACCACCCTGTACATCGGCTTTCTTGGCCTGATCTTTTCTTCCTATTTTGTATACTTGGCGGAGAAGGATGCTGTGGACGAGGAGGGCAAGACGGGCTTCTCCAGCTACGCCGACGCCCTGTGGTGGGGCGTGGTAAGGCAGCTAAACTGGAAAATTGAAACACATTGTAAACGAAGCTTTGTTCTTCAGTGGCGTTTTTGTTCTTGTTTCATTTTTTTTTGAATAATGCCTACATTAGTTGGATCCTTGATTGCCACTTGAATTTCCCAACGTAGCTTACATACCTGAGCGGCCACATCACATGTAAATGAACTCTAAAGCACTGTAACAAATAATCTGCACATTGCACTCACAAGTGGGGTCTTAGCTTTAAAAATGGAGATGACTGGCCACCCCAGTTAGACCAATTATTAACCCCCTTGCGATTTTATTCTTCTCATGCATTGCTGCAACACTTAACGCAGAGGCAGGTGTACTGATGTTTTCAGTGTTTAGAGCTGGTTTTGCTTATTTTCCTCTGTTCTGAGGATCGGTTTCCTAGAGTAGTTAATTAAACATTTGAATTGAAAGCGCAGAGTAATGAGAAACCTATGGCAGCCTTGTGCAGGGGATCAGTGTGCCACAAAGAGACAGCAATGAACTATTCACCTCTAGGCTCTCTGGCTCAAAGAACTTTTAGAGCACCAATATAAAGTGTCAGTTCCCTTAATTAAAATTTTAATTGTGAGATTACTACCCTTATGTAACAAGGTTTATGGGGAGTCTCAGTGCTCCTCGCTGCTCTTTGGATAGTCGAAGAAAAGCATTTATTTGTGTTGCTCTGCTCACAACGTTGTAAAAAGAATTACGGTTGGGGATTTGCGTCTTTTTGTTTTTCTGAGACTGTAAGCTTGAGAGTCGAGACAATGGGTTTGTGAGGGTGTTTGAATATGCGCTTGAGATTGCGCTGACTGGACAAAGATTTCTTGGCGTGCATTCGCTGTCTTGGCATGACCTCCACGTTCGGATGTGCAGGTGTGTGGGGCACAGCTGGAGGACGAGCCAATGCCATGATTCATATCCCCTCCATCCTTTGTCTTTCCTGCCCCTCGGCTTCTTTCGCTAGTTGCTGATGGTTAGCTCAGAAAAACCTTTTGGTCAACCGGGACAGAGCACTGAAAGTAAAAACTTAGACAAATAGTTAAAATAGTTAATAGTTAAAAAAGTCATTTTGTATTTTCGGTGCAATGTTTGCATACAAATCAAGACTCATATAAGACTTACGCATATTGAAAGCCTGGTTTGTGACCTTTGTGTGGACAAGAGGAGGTTTTTGCCACACACCCTTTCAATCTGAATTAGGGAAGTGTTTTTGAGTAGACCATTCCACTCTGATGGTCCGCAGGATATTGTTTAGTCATCGGATTTGAGGATAAGGGATTAAATCCCCCACCACTCCACCCACCCCTGCTACTTCTTTCTTACTCCAAAAACCCTTTTAAGTATCTCACCTTACATCAGCCGCTTTGTGTTAGCGCTCAGCGGCGGCTCATGCAGAGATAGCCCATAGTCAACCCACGGTGAGCTGAGTGTGCTCTGAATGTGTCAGGATTGGCTCGGCTTTCACAGAGGGTGTACATGCAAATGCGAGAAGTATTTGTTTTCCCTCCTCACACTGGCAAATTCCTACACTCACTGAGGATTAGCGGTCGAGAATCTTATTCCCTTTGAGGAGGAAGAGCCTGAAATGCTCCTGCTAGGAACAAGGCCAGCATGGCTGATGAGCTTTCTCTTCATTAGCTAACTCTTGATATACACTACTATGATGACGCGCTGCACTGACATTTTCATTGCATCAAGAGTTACTTCAAATTGGGAGGGAATTTTGTAATTCCATCGAATAAAACTTCATTTATTATAAAAAATGTAATGTTTATTTTACATTTGTTTCAGTGAAGTGAATTACGGGTTAAAGACATGATAGCCAGGGAATTAAAAGGCTTCAACCTATACCAATTACCTTATTTTACACTGAGTGTCATGAGTACCTTTGTTTGCAGTTTTTGTGAGGGACATCAGGAACAGGCACTCTGCCTCATCCTACAATTGTGTAACTTTAATTTAGCCCAAATCAAACATCTGTCACATTCCTCTTTCATCAGTGAAGATCTGTGCATGATGTGAGCCTCTTTTTCAGTGATTGTCTCCAATCTTTGTATGATAACGCTAATGTACGTATAAAGAACTCCCTCTCTCTGATTTAGGTGACTGTCACTACGATTGGGTACGGAGACAAAATTCCTCAAACGTGGATAGGCAAGGCCATCGCCTCCTGCTTCAGTGTCTTCGCCATTTCCTTCTTCGCTCTGCCTGCTGTAAATACAATTTCAATTTTTGTTTCACGTAGTCCCTATCTTATTGGAACTTTGATGACTTTGGTAAAGTAACATTTATTTTTGGAAAGCTATGTCACCAAAATTTGTTTATAAATTTGTTAATGACATTTTTTGGTGGTAGTCCAACCTGATTCTTTCCTTTTAGGGTATCTTGGGCTCAGGTTTTGCCCTTAAAGTCCAACAGAAGCAGAGACAGAAGCACTTTAACAGACAGATCCCTGCTGCAGCCTGCCTCATCCAGGTACATTTTAACAAGGAGTGCGGACATTGTGATTGTAAAAGTGTCGTTAGTATTCCACAAGGTCAGAGCCCATCAATGATTTAGCAGTAGACCTCTATACTACTAAACCCTTTGTATGTTGTTCCATAAACACTGCTACAAAATCTCTATCTGATCCTTGTTGTCTGATCCATTTTGAGAGCACATTCGGCAGCTCGCCAGTGTAGGCGTCAGCAACTGGAAACAACAACAAAGAATAAAGAAATGAAAACCTTAATACATATTTTGTCTGCAAATTCCTCCTGAGCCATGTGAAAGGTGAGCTTTGTCCCATGTGTCGAGGATGGAATTGAAGATCAACGAGTAGCTACAGTGTATTGTTCCAGAACACATTAAAAAGCACATTTCAGACATCTGTGACGCAGAGACACCTGAATGTCTGCAGTATTCTGATAAAATACTGTATAATGTGACCGCTGTATAAGTTTTGAAAGGAGAGCATAAGCCTAATGTGTAAGGCACCTTTTGTAGGTTAGTGGAATTCAAAGCAAATATGTATCGATAAATTATGGAGTACAATATAATTCAGTACTTCTGAAAGCAATTTACATGTGACAGAATTTCTAGTTATATCTGGTCCTGTGCTTGGTTTGGTGGTAGCTGTAGTTGACCATTACTAATTCTATTCTTTCCCCGGTCCTCGTCAGACACTGTGGCGGTGCTATGCAGCAGAGAAACCGGGCGGATGTGCTGCTACATGGAAAATGTATGTTCTAACTCCAGTGGCTGTCGCCATGGTGGAATCTGACAACTCCGGTCCGAACATCAGGAAACTGAACATATCGGTAATAATCCCGCCTGACTTTAATTCAGAGCTAAGGCAGTCTTAAAGCTCATGTTTTGAATACTTCTCAGTCGCTGTTGAGTCTTTCCTGTTGAAACCACTCCAGAACCCTAAAATGTGAAGCATGCCTTTGATGGTTTGAATTCAAACGAGTACATTTTCTCATTTGTATTCTACTTTACTTCTCTTCCACTGTTTAATGTGCTTCTTTAATTTGCTCTTTCTGCTCAAGGTGAAACCCCAACCAGAAAAACAGCATCCAGTGTTTAAGCTTTGGATAGATATATAGCAACATATTTGCTCAATTTCTTTTTTTTTTTTTTTTTGTTCAATAGACATGTGAAAGAGTCCTTTGAACTTTCTGTGCTGAATATGAAGAAGTGTACAGACGAGCTTTGTCAGAAAAAGCCGTCATGCTGAGATAGTGCATATTTGCATAAGTCTGGCCCACACCGCATTGTCTCCCTGCGCGGTTCACCTTTCACAACAATGTTAGCCATATGGCATAAAAGAGTGAGTTAAGTTCCCACAAACATACACACACGTGGAAGGACTCACAACACACAAAAGGGCACAAATACATGCACACAAAGTCTGACTCCACCAGGATGACTCAAGGCCTTTGTCTCTGCTGGACAAAGACTCAGTCAGTTGAGATGATGTCACTGCCGCCTTTCTCATGGGAGTAAACCTTTGTCTAGTAGAACAACAACAAAAAAATCTTTGTGTAGCATTGAACCCACGTGTATTGGGGAGAACGAGGGGCTGCTTCCGCTCTTTTCTGTTTCGACATGTGACTTTCTCCCCTGACTTTGCCCCTCTCTCTCTCTCCCTTTTCTTTTCCTTGTCATTCAGAATTCCTCTCCTGTTTCTCCTCATCTTAACTGACTACTCTACTCTTCCTATTTCTTCTCCATGCTTCCTGTACTCTCCCTTTCTGCCGCTCTCATTCTCATTCATGCTCTTTTTTTTCTCAAGTTCCTCTTTATATCTAGCTCTTATCAGTCTCAATTTCTTTATCCTTCTCTCTTGTAAATTCAGTATCTGTTCCCCTTTTTCATGCCATTCCATCTCCCTCCCTCTTTATTCTCTTTTATCCTCTTCCCGGTTTATGCAACCCACCACCACCTCCCTGTCTCGCTCCCACCACTAATGAGCCATTCAAACGTCGGGTATTTGGGTTGAACTGCTGGCCAATTGTCAATGCCAAAGTCTGATCCACTGAGTCCAAATAATTGAGTGCTTATGAAGGCCACGTCCATGATGTCGGCGTGGGTCAGTGGGTCTGAGGATTGGACTGGAGGCACCATTAAGGTCCTCCGAAACTCACTGACTCAAGGATCACATAGCTATGAGCTCACTGGAAGGAACAAGTTAAACACGTATTACTGATGTCAACAGCGTGAAGTCACACAATTCTTTAAGATTTTGGCGAATGCCAACATGATGAACTACGCTATGCGCTAAAATAAAGCGTTGTGTTTTGGTATTCTGTGCGTGATATAGTAGAACTGAGTACACTCCGTGAAATGTACATGTTTACTCTTTCAGAGGTGTTTCCTGGGCAATTCCAACACTTCTGTCACAAACAGGCTAGCACAGACAATGATTGATCAGATCCAACAGATCTACTGTACATATTATATAGATTAAATTTGTAAGATTTGCAGAAAGGCTAATTATAAGAATTAGATGGAAGCCAACTGTGGAACAATATAAAAGATAACCCACAGACAACATGCAGTAGCAAAGTGAAGATGGCTCCTTAACATTACCAAAATACTATGGATACTGGAAATACTATGAACAATACGCAAGACTCTCAGTAATCGTCTGTGGCGTGTGAGACTTTGTAGTTATCTATAGAGATTCGGCCATCTACCTGTATTTCCTTAGTATTGTGGTGTTAGAGGCATCTGCCATTAACTTTTTACAATTGGATGTGTAGCACCGTACCAGTAATAGTGTGCAGATTTTGAGATTAGGACTAGGACCCCGCCAGACTCTAGAAACACCACTGTGCTCAGCCTCCGCCCAGTCTAACCTACAGCTTTTTATACATCATGTAACTAGAGGAGAGAGACAGATAGCAAGTTGATGTTTTTAGTGTGTTTTTGTGGGTAAAAAACTAACACGAGGCCTCTTCAACCAGCATTCCTCA
Source organism: Mola mola (assembly GCA_001698575.1). Lineage (NCBI taxonomy): Eukaryota > Metazoa > Chordata > Actinopteri > Tetraodontiformes > Molidae > Mola > Mola mola. Next base: position 1,591,641 of record KV751345.1, read on the forward strand.
CCATTCTGTTAATAATGATTTGAGACCAACAAAAAACAGTGAAATGTAAATGAAATGTTTCAAAATATAAAGAAGATTACAATCAAAATTAATTTAATAAACTTCCATAGTCCCTCCCCCATTGATAAGATTAAGGCTAGACACACGGTGTTCAGTGGTCCAGTTATATTTAAATGTCATTATCTCCTCCACCTACTGCCATCTTGATTGAAGTCTTTCTTCAGTGACTTTCATTGACAAACTTAAGTTTTTAGAAGAACCATGCATGCGACGCTTAGCAGCATATCGGGATTGTGTGGTTTCAGAATGGGCCCCCTTAGGGAGGTTTCCTACTGTCATTGCAAACTTTGCAAACTGAGCCAAAGCTGCAATTTAAAGTTTGTCAGCCCTCGGGGGCCTCCTAATGGCTTGGGGCTCGATGCAGTTGCCTGCTATACCTGTTAACAAGCATTGCCTCTGAATATATCTTCTAATGATTTAACTTGGCGGTCGTGCAGCTATAATTCTGAAATTTCAATTTAAACTATTTGTTCATGAAATGAAAAATGTTCCAAGTTGAATCCAGTCTTTGTTGCCACAACAGTCCCATAGTGACCTTCCTAAACAGTGCTCAGAAACCCCCGAAGCAAACATAAGCAATAATTTATGCACACTTTATGACTTCAAAAAAGAATTAGTCAGTTTCTCAGTATGTAATAAAACATTTTCCCTGTGTGGACTGAGGCCTTAGAGATAGAATCACTGACAACCTACTCCTCCAAGCCACATCATTGTGGTAGAGGGGTCTCCATGCCCCAGTGACTCATGGAGTGTTTTTGGTTGGTCTCCCAAAATAATCTTGCCTCTGAGCTTCCAAATATAAAGCATTTCTTGGACTTTATGCATTTGCTTTTCTGGAAACGGGGACCCCGCCTAGATTAGTAAAACCTTGCTGTTTCCAGAACTGTGATGAATTCTTTTCGCTGAACGTTTCGTTTGCAGAGTTGGTCCAACTGTAAAAAAATTATACTTGCTCTTTAACGAATCTATTCATTTTGAATAAAACATTTTATCTTAAACGTATGTTTTAACTGTGTTGGTGTTTTCTCTGTTAGAAAAGGGGGACCAAGATGAGGCTGAAGTCCAGACGCAATGGCTCTATGGGAGTAGCCTCAGAGAGGGCTGTATCAATCCCCCAGATCACGTATGATCACATTGATGACTCTGAGGAGAAAAAGGATGTCTCGTTTTTCCATGAATCCCCGAGGGGGATTGTTGAAGGTAATGAACTATAAAGAGCACTGCTCTTATGCTACTGTATTGTACAGTGTCTATACTGGCATCAAGCACTTTTCAAGGGTTATTGCCAATAGCTAGTTTGAACTCATGCATGATTTTCAAAACGTGAGCTTGCCTCTATAAATTCTTTTTCTTCTGACAACTTCAGTCCCAGACCAGTCAACCAGCCAAGATTAGGCATGAAAGCACCGAGCGAGTTTCTTTTTTTACTACATTATGAAACTGACTTAATTTTGCACCTATAAATGTTAAAGAATTTTTAATCGTTACTTGACAAAAAAACCCCCAAAAAAACAGTTTTTGAATCGCATTGAATATTGCTGTGAAGTTAGCATTTTACTCCAGTTCAAGGTCAGCTGGCAACCAAGACTGTGTCATGTGGAGGACACACAGTATTTATAACAAAGTAAATTACTGTAATAATGAAACAAGCATTTCTGTTTTCCTCTAAACACGATTTGATGAAATAATGTATATTGAAGGCTGTGAAGTGATGTCATGCTGCCTTTAAGGCCTTGGAAATCCATTATTTCAGCAAAACTTTCATGTGTTTTTGCATTCAGACTTTAAAACTGCCAAAAAAAAAAAGCACAGTGATAAATAACATTTTTATGGCTTGTGCTTTTAGAAATTTCAGCTGTCAGCTTGTATTTTCGTTTACTACATTTATTTGCACGCCTGTTCAAATAATTGTAGTAGATAAAGTAAAAAAAATGCGTCTCGTAATTTTGTTGCCAGGTTATGTACTTACTTTAGGTTAGAAGGGTCAGTGCTGAATTAGTAAACCACCATTATCCTGACTCACATTGATCTGATGGTATTGTATGAATAAAGATGGTGGACCCAGAATAGTGCTTGTTATAACCCCCCAAATTGGGGACACTTTAAAATCATCAGTGCTGCTGCAGCATAATCAGCACAATAGCCTAAAAAGGCTGTATCTTCATTGTTTGCAATTTAATCTGCAGCTGATTAAATTTTCAGCTTTTTCTGGCCACCAGGCAGCTTTATAGACTTACAGTATCTTTATTACTGTGGTACAAGAAGAGAAAATGAACAGAAAAATTCAACACAACTTTTTGAGGCTCCACTTCAGCCTGACCAGACACCATGGAGTGGGACACTTCCTCTTCACCTACCTGCTGAGACTGAGTGTGGGAGTGTTTCCTGCCACTCAGTGTGTGTATCCAGGGATGTTTTGGAGTTAATTGCAATAACCCTATGTTTAATTGCACTAATGTGTGCGTGCAAGCGATCCCCCCTAGACATGGTTTTGGGTTCTGATTTGTCAGTTGGCATGATGTGACGTCTTCCCTTTGGTCCTCTGGATGAATGCCATTTACACAAATTGTTAAAAAAAAAAAAAGAAATTCAGCCATATTGCCATTACACGTAAGTCCAATCTACACCACACACAAATTGGTCACTTTGTCACTTTGACAGTGATATAGTGAGGTGTCTCCTGCTATACTGCTGTTTTTACTGGCTGCCATTTTTATGGTGTACATCAAGGATTTTTGTGGATATTCCCTTTATGTGTTGACATAGAGCGCACTCACACTTGGCACCCCTTCCCAGTTTCCCCACTGCTCTAAATCAACTTTGTGTGAGCAGTATTACTAGTTGTAATCCCGCATAAGATAGAGACAACACGACTGCTGTGTTACTGACTTTGTAGCTTATTTGGGTTTTATTTGTTCAGATAGTGCCCACTCACATTAACAGATTTATCGATTATGCAATGTGGCAATTGATTTTTACGGAGACAAGGGAGACATTCAGGTATATTGTCATGTGCATGTTGCGTACTTGTGCTTGAGCTCATGCATGAACAACCGTACCGAAGCACACCTCCTCTAACTTTCAGGGCCAAGTAAACGCGCCGTCCTTAAACAGGGTACTGTGTACCATTAACGAATTGACCAGGACTCCAAGTTAATAGATGGAGTTTATGACTTTTTCCTGTCAAAGCGTACAATCATGAAAGGAGCTGGAGAGACATAAACTTTACATAAAGGCAGACCATCACTAGAAGATAGAACACTTATGAGAGTAGAAGTTTTCTGCTTCATTGGATAGTGAACAGTGAACCAAAACAATAAAGTTAAAGCACTGGACAGCTAAATAATCAGTTGAAATTCGTTATAAACGTGTGTAAAGCCAAGAAAGGATGCATTCAGGTGGTAACTTATTACAAGTAACCCCTTTCACATTGTTAATATTTTACATTATCCCCGGATACATTTAAAAAATATTAGTTTAAACAAACACCCTGAAGTAAAGTGCATGGCAACTACCATTCTGCGTGAGGAAATATATGTTCAGCAAAAATGTTTCCATGTACAAAAGCAGGAAATTATTGATATTGCTTACTTCGGCTGGACAGACGTGTCATTGCTGCTCATACTGTTGTGTGTTCACCATCCACTTAGCAGTCGTTTATTAATAACAATTCTGCCATTTTCCCCAGGAATCATCAGACCATTCAGGGATCCAGGTGAGTCCTCTTAAACTGCCTCATCTACCTACTCAATGAGCTCATTTTTAGCTTATTCACTCCCTCAAGTTTCCATTCATGTTAAGGTTTAAGTACTAAAATCCAAGTGATACAAATTCAACAATAAAGACTCTTAGATTTTCTATCTAAAGAACAAACAAAGGGTGAATATGTATTGTTTATGTGATGACTGTACTGTTGAACCAGTAGCTTCTTTCATTGGTTAAGTACGTCTTTTTCTCCTATTCAAAACTCCTATGCGTTGACAATTAGCTAGACTGCCTTTTTAATGAGGCCGAGACACTATTTTAATTAGACTTTCTGGCTGGATGGGCCTTTGTCCCCAACCGGACTAAACCAGAGCCAAGCAGAGAGACTCAGACACTGGTCGTGGGTTGACCTGGCCTGTTTTCTTTCCCGAATGCCCTGCCAACACCATGGGCGAGGAACAGTGCTGGCCGGGCTAGGAATGGACGGGGGCCCATGGGACTATGCGGACCTGGAGTGGGACACCAAAGCGAGGGAGAGAGGGAGGGGGTTTTGTGGAGATGATAAGCAGCCATTGTGGAGCTCCAGTGGTCAGAAATAAACTGGGCATTGTTTGATTTAGTCAGTGTCGGGCTTATCGCTCCACTTATCTGTCTGGCTCCGTCCACCTCCCTGCTTATGAGAATCTTTCAGTGGCGTGAGCTCTTTCTCTCTCGCTGTGTCTTTTGCATGTATATCTTCATTCAAACTCTCCCTCTCTTTCCTTTACCTTCTCAAAAACTGATTGGACAGATATGCTTCATGTTGTTGGTAAAACTTTGTCCTGTTCGTGTTCTAGAAAAAAAGAATTCCAGTTCATGCCTCTTGCAGTAAGCTGAAGTTGAGGCTCAACTCCCCAAAAACATCTACATCTTGTTCTCTCTCTCTTTCAATTGCTGTCTCTGCTTCCGGATCGGACAATGTTGAGCAAACTCAATGATGGAGTACAAGAGAGGCTGAATGGGTTTTGGCTTAAACTGGAATGTTCATTCTGTTTGTGGGTGCAGATTTGGGCCTGCATTCTGTATCTCAATGAAAGCGTGGTGGGTTGGAGGAGAGACTTGTCGAACCCAGACTCTGACAATCAGGTCAAGACTCAGCTCCAATGTTGTTCTTTGCTGTTGTTTTAGCCGAGCCAGCGGCTAGCCAGCTGCACTGTTGAACTGAAGCGCTGCACTTTCTGTTTTCACATGTAATTTGTTAAAAAAATATGTACGTCCAATACATTTCCCCAGCTAATATAACATAATTTCCTCTTAAAATCAACATTCTTTTATTGTATTTTCATATAGAGAATTATTACATCCTTTGAAAACTTCCATGTTAATTTACCTGGTTGAACAATGAAAAAACAGATATGAGATTTGAGTGTTTTTTTTGTTTTTTTTTCTTACTTTCCTTTGTACCTCTCCTTTCATACTTTACTCCTTTTTTTCAACTTTTTTGCATGGCAACAGGCTCTCCTCATCATTCTTGGTCTTCTTTCACTCTGAGCTGCCCAGGCTCTCCAGGTATCTTAGGCTTTCTTTTTGCTTTTACTGAATATCACAATGAAATATACCTACAGTACTCTTCTCAGCTTGTTTTGCCTTAAAGATTTCTCTGGAAATGTAGTATTATTTAGCTTCACATGAGAAATGATTGATTTATGGCATGAAATATTCCCTTTAAAAAACAAAAACTATGTGCTTTAATGATTCATTTATATCTGTCATATGTGCTCTTTTGCAGTAAGGGGGAATCATGACAACAGCACCTCCATCGACATCTCCCGCGCCAACAGTTTGACTGACGAGCTAGCAGACTACATGAGTGAAGACATTCCCCTGCCTGTGGTGACTGACAATGCTCAGTAAGTCCTCGAAAAATGTCCCATCTGCCTTTCTTTGGAGACCTCATCTTCCTCCAATCCATCACCCTGCACTGACCTTCGTCCTTTGATACATATAATACTGAGTTCCCTTCTCATCATCATACGTAAAGGCATTTTGTATGACCAGAAAGCCCCTCTATCTGCTCTCTAAGTGAAGTTGTTTTGTTGAACCCTCTTCAGGGTTAAATAGACTCTCAAGGGCCAAGACCATATCAGGTACAGAGAGTTATAAAGGGGATTATCCCTTTAGTCTTGAGGGAAACGTCAAAGAAATCCTTCTCAATAGGTTGTAGGGGCATATTGAGGTACTGGACGGCCTGTCACCACATGCACTCAGGATTGCGAATTCACAACTGTGTGTTGCTGTGTGGATTGTGAATGATCGTGTTCCTTCCTCCCGCTGACCGACTCATTCAAACAAGTTTCCTTAATGTGAACCAAAATGCAATTCTGATGTAATTAGATTTTCTTTGCTCCCTGAGGTATTGTTCTGCATCAGACAAAAACAGTTAACTCCCCATTATTTCTGCACTAACGTTGGCCTTTTCACCATTAACAATAAATGACTACGATTTTGGTTTACCTCATCAACGGTTACTACAAGCGTTCACAAAGAGGTGAAGTGGAAAGTTTTTGTACAGACAACATGTCAACACCATTGTTTGGCCTAATCCCAGTATTGGGAGACTGCTAGAGTGCTATTCCCACTGGGGCTGATGTTGAATCATTGCCTCCACATTAAGTGATTACAACCTAAATACGCAGATGATACTAAATCATGTGGGACCAAATTCAGATTGATAGTGCTTTCAATAGAAATGGAAGCTGTCGGTGTATTCCTCATACGTTACAGTTGTTTTAGTTAATTCATAGCGCACATCCAGTGAGCTGCCAACACCCTTAAATGTTTCAAGTGATAAGCAGTATTTGTTGTATTAATAAATTGTCCTCTAAGGCCTGACATTATCTTTATTATACATTCCTTTTGTGAAAGAATATATGTCATCTGAGATTTTGGGTAGCGTTATGGCAAGTGTTGTCTTTTCATTAGTATATTGTGATATACAAATACAGTGTATTGTGATATATGTCTATATGTCCATATTAAGTATTTGGACACAGTTTTTATAATTTTACCTCTATACACCACCACAATGGATTTGAAATTAACCAATCAAAATGTGATCCAAGTGGAAACTTTTAGCTTTGATTTACGTGGTTTCACAAAATTATTGCATTTACCATTTACAGACATTTTATACAGAGACCCTCGATTTTCAGGGACTCAAACGTATTTGGAAAATCGATTGACAAGCAGTTTCATGGCCAGGTGTGGTCCGTTTCTTTGTTACTTCAAGACAAATGAAGTAAATAAAAGGTCTGGAGTTGATTTCAGGTGTTGAATTGGCATTTGGCAGCTGTTTGAGTGAAGCTATTATATACTGTGTGTAAGTACAAGGAGATATTGAACATAGAGCAGCTATTGACTTTAAAGTAAGTCTCTGGCTGTATTATTTATGGCTTTAATGTTCTTCTAATTCTTTTTCTACTTATTATCACTCTCTTAGATGCCTAATACTATGTGTATTCTGCTCCCTTTGTTTGACCTGTACAGTCACCTTTGCAGCATGTTTAGTGCACCTTTTGTAGAGAACACACATAGTCAACCTTACAAGTTGACTCACATTCCAGTTTTAGTATCAAAATAACTTCAATATAATAAAATGCTCTTTGCACAAAAATAATAATCCATTCCTTTACTTCTTTACAAACTCTAGCATAACATTTTTAAACAGTAATCCAGAGTTTATGTGCATTAGATTATTTTCTTTGTCTCTTGTTGTCTTTTGACTTGCTTGTTTGTGGCGTTGGTCCAGGACTCTTTCTCCACACGACGATTGATTTCCAAAAGGCGTTGTCTTCTCTCATGCTATTTTTCTTCTCAGTTTTTCCTCCTTTTCTCCATCGCTTCACTCTTCCATCCACCCAAATCTTATCTAGTGGTCAGAAGTCGACTATGGAATATGTCTGTTTTGGGTCTACCACAAAAACCATGACTGCTCACCACCTTATGAATAATTTACAATTTGATGTGAGAAAAGAGAAAGGAAAGGAGTGTATAAATGGTCGTCATTCACTTTTGGATTCTTCTTGTTTAGTGTTTAGACATGTGGGAGTGAACCTTGATAGCAGGTTGAATATTAAATGTACATTGCTTTTCACTGTTAAAGTGGCTGTGTTGAAATGCATAGAGATGTGTGAGGTTCTCTTGACAGAAGAAGATTCTTTTACAGTGTCCTGGCAACGTGCTGGTACAGTGTTCCATAAAGCAGCAGGTAGCCTGTTGTTTTAGGCCTGTTTGATCATTTCATCATTAATATAACCCAGTTTTATAGCTTTTCATGTTATGTTTGGATCTTACACAGTCAATTACAGAACATTTGTAACAATGTAGTCATATTTTCTGACAGTTAAATCAAGTAAGATATCTTTTGTTTTAATCTGTCAAGGAGAATTGTTAATTAATTTTCAGTTTTTCTCAGACGTGCAGGCGTGGGGACACTGGATGTTAATGCCTCTGTGCGTTAGCACGAGTCTTCCAGCTGTGGAGATCAACAGTGTCTGTTTGCATCCCATTTTAGCCTTCTGTGCCCATAACCCAGCTTTCGCAACCAAGCTTAGATTTGGGCCTGGTGCTTTGTTTTGCTGCTGTTGTCACGCCACATGAGACAGCACTGTCATTTGGCGTCCTTATCTGGCTACCACATTCACACATACTGCCTGAGGCAACCTGCATGCGTAAACACACACACTCAGTTTTTCACTTCACTCTGCCTCCACATCTTCCAGCCTTAATTCAAATTTGACATGAACTAGCTCCTTTTAGTTAAATGTGGAGCTCATTTGTTTAGCCTTTATTTTTACATTTTTGGTGCCGCTATCAATTTTACTCTGTTCGACCGCACCACCTGGAATGCCCCTCTGTCTGTTTGGCTTTGAGGAAGCAGACTGCTCTCAAAATGAGTGTGTGCGAGTGTTGCTTCACATGTGAGAATCATCAGTACAGTTGGCTGTGACGTCTCTGGGCTTCTGAGGAGGAAGCGGTTGTAGGCCAGTGTCTGCACGCAATCATGTCCTTTGCTCCTCTGCACCCAAAACATACACACACGCCCCACCTACACAAACACACACAAGCAGGCTTTTCCCCCCATTATAACATAAATCATTATTATTGCCGTGTTTGTTTGCTTGTGTAGAACCAGATTACATTGGTTTGTTGGATTTTATGTAGTATCTCAAATAGAAAAAAACAGTAACAAAAACATAAAAAAAACCCTCATACACTTGTTCCACAGTCACCCACATAGTTCTTCCCGTTTGTCTGTAAACACTAGTCCTGCACTGTTTGTTTACTTGGCCTTGTGTAAATGAGGCTTGATTTTTGTTGCGATCCAGTTTGATACAGTTAGTGTGCCCAGCAGTGCACTTTCAGGATATATATCTTGGAGATTTACGTGATTAACTGTTGAATGAAATCATAACAAACCCCAGTGGTGCTGCTGATCCTAAATTCCGCCCAAAACAGATTGACATTTACACCCTTAGAGAGAAAGTAAATGTTTCCAAATACACTTCTTATGTCCCAAACAGAGGAAGGCCTTGTTTAGCTGATTGCAGTGATTGTGTCCTATCTCTCTGTCTATCTCTGCCTTCTCTCATTGCAGAACCATTTTTTCCACTCTCTGTTCTCTATATATCATTTCTTTGCCATGAACACAAAAGTGTTTTGTTTTGGATTTTTTTAGCAGCACGATATCAGTAATGTGTGTTGTCTTTTGACCCGAAACAGTTGCCCCTTCTTCCCACTCGTTGTAGCCAACCTTCTCCTTCTTTTTCTTGTCTCCTCTCAGACCTGTTAAAGCCTGCATGGGCCACCTAAAGGGAGCTTTTAATTAGTTCCCCTCTTATAAGCTAGCCAGAGATAAACAATGAGGGGCCACTTGCAGCGCCACGGGAGGGAATGTAGGCAGAGACACATGCATCACGGTCTGTCCTCTTCAAGCAGGGGCCTCTCTCTGCTGAGCCACTGGCGTCTTTTGTGCAAAGCTCTGAACAAATTGACTTTTTTGTCTCTGTGGCCTCTGTATGTCTGTAGAAGGGGGGTTCAGACATATTGTGTTAAGTCTAAAGTAAAAAAAAAAAATAAAATGTAAAATGCATTCATGGTTCCTTTCACTGGAGTCTTTTAAAACCGTGAATATTGTCATTTTGATAAATGTTTGTGATATAGGCTACCCCTCAAAAGCAAGCCACCCCAGGGCTGTATGAAAATGTGATATTTTTGTACACGTGCTTTATAAATGCTATGCATTATAAGTGCAGAGATGAACAATTGTAATCATTCACAATAATTTAAAAATAACATGTTTTTTGTGTTACAGTTATTTTATTTAAATCTGCAATTTCTAAAAATATTCAAATGTATGTGTAACCTACATGGTGAAAGATAAACAGGCTTAGAAGATCAGTCATTGAAAATGAGAACCTGGCAAGCAGCACAACACTTAAGGCCTAACAATGTCGAAGTTAATTTGCCTTACTTGAGTTGCATGTCCCACCGTGCGACTCTTTCTCACTGTGCCTGTAATGATTTCTTCTGCTCCACTTTGTGCTCCAAAATGTGCAATGACTGAGGAGGCATTTTATGGGGCTTTGTGCAAGATTCAGCAGTGAATTTAATGTGAAAATATCCACTAAATCCTCTTAATATTTTTGGCTCTACTGCCAAGTATTAGAATGACAAACTAGAGCAAGGGCTCCACTTCAGGCACATGCACAAGACACTGATAGACACACACACACGCACACACACACACACACACACACACACATATGCACTAAGACAGGCTGATGGCGTAAGATCTGTGGCCTCCTGCTCCGAAGTAAGAAAAGCTGCCTGGATGCAGCTGCTTTATGAAAAGTTAGTGAAAGAAACCAAGAAAAGAAAAGGACAAATTATTCCCTGGTTTCTCGACTTCCTGCCAATTTCTAGAGCATGAAAAAAACAGCCACATACTGATTCATACTCTCTGGACTGCAGAGCTGTATATGATGGGATTCAGTAGGTAATCTCATTAGATTCTGAGTTTTTCATATAGCTGCTGACCTCCACTCTACCTTACTCACTGGGATGTATCAGAATTAGTTTAATTGCTTCCACTTTTCCAGCCATCTTATATGCTACAGCCAGCATAGCACTGTATAGCACAGAACTGAAAGTAGCTTGTTGTTAAAGGCAGGTATTTCACAGTGCTACAAGAAATTTCTAACAAAGCAAACTACTCATGCATGAAAGACTAAAGGGCACAGTTGAATGTATTATTCTTGTTGAACTGGATGAAAAATGCTGTCCATCATTGCCTGGTATCAGTTTTGACTTAAGCCATTAATTCCCTTTTTATTTTGTAAAGTGTGTTTTAGCTAGATATCTTTGTTCTTTTATAGGCACTTGAAAAGCTAAACATTTACAGAAAATGTAGCCAAATACTTGTCATCCTGTTCCAATTATGCAAGGGATGAGTTGTTTTTTTTTTTTACAGTGCACTTTTGTCCATTTCTGCACAATAGTTTGTGCCCCACAAATTGCTGATTGGTCAGGAAGAATAAAAGTTCTGCTGCATTTCAAGTAATTTTGGGTTCTGCCCTTTTGGTGAGAAGATTTTGTTGATGCATTTTCAGATCTGAGAGATATGTGGTACTCAAGTAGCCAAATGTTTTATTACTTGTAAAGAAAAAACCCCAAAACAAAAAAAAAAAACACAGCGAACTAAGTCACACATTCAATGCTCATCGAAAGACAGAGATCTTGGCCTGGAGCAGAATCTCCTATAAGGGGCCAAAGACAGAATCTGCAAGCCATAGTTTATGTTATATAGGTCACATCCAAGGCAATAAAAGGCATTTTTACAAAGTACTTAATTAAATAGTGTGTTTAGTCAGGGTTGAGACTTGCCTTTGTGCATTTATGAAGGCCCTCGTGCAGCTCTTATAAGGGGTGAGAGTGTTTAGTCCCCCTCAGTGGTGTTGGTGGTTCTGGGAGGATTTTATGACGAGGGGCCATCAGTAACTGTAAGGAATGGCCTACTTTATGACTTTTCACCGCAGGTTGGAAAATCCCAGCAAGCAAGTGTTGCATGTTTAAACCATCCAGAGAAAAATTTAAAAAATATTCTCACCAACATGATCTCTGACTGCTTCATCAAGATTATACATTGGCCCGTTTGCGGTGGTTGTGGAATAATATGACCACCATTTTGGGCCTATTACTGTAGCTCCGCTGAATTTGCCTGGATTTCACACAGTGCTAGAGTGAAGTGAGTATCTTAGCATGCTGGTTTATTGAATATTCTGGCAAGGTTTGGTGGGTTTAATTTAATATAATACACTCAGCAAAACTCAGGTCAAGTTTACTTCTAGTGCACATTTGAAAACCGCTAATGCTGAACAACGTGCTGTACAGGAGAACTTTAAAAATACAAAGTAAATACATTACATATAGGAACATACAAATACACGTACATACATGAATATACAGATACACATATACAGTACATATGTACATTTACCTAAATACCCACACTTACCAGCACAGATGCTGTATATGTACACAGACACATGTATGCACATCATCATAAATAAGCACAGCAGTTGTGAGCTGACTTTAGCCTAGATTTAAAAAGATCAATAGAGGAGGAGCACCTAATACCTAAATGCAGCTGGTTCCACAAAGCAGCATTAGCAAATGCTCTGTCACCTTTAAACAGCAGTTGTGAGTGTAGAAATGGTTTGGCATTTGATCTCAGAGCCCAAAAAACAGAAACAATACAAGAGCCGAATTCGCTCGTATTTGTATTTGTTTGTATTATTTGTTTTTTGTTCTGTAGCAAAGATGAGACTGAAAGGTGCCGTTTCCCTTTTATTTTTTTGGCTTGAAGTTCGAAACAAAACAGCAGCTGCCTTAAATATGTAATGTAATATAATATACTGTACACACATCTAAAAGTAGCTAATAAACAATGAGGAGCTTCCCTGAAGAAAGAAAAAGACTGTCTGCTCTTGAAAATGAAAGTATGATTTCTGTGTATATATTTCTGCCTGAAGAAACATTGGCGGACCTGCATTACCTCTCCCCCTGTATCTCGCATTGCTTTGTCTTTGGTATCAGTGTCTTTTCATCATTCCACATGCACAAAAACGAGATAAGTCAGGAAACTGCTGTGGTCACAACATGACTCACTCTGAGGCTCTTTTGATAAAGTTTTTGTTTTGATAAGGCCTGAGTGCAGTTAACAATTAACATACACATGGGACAATTGTAATGACAAGTTGCCTTTTTATAATTTGGTTTTTCATTGCACGGCTCTGTTGAGCTATCAGGATTTATTTCATTTAGTAATGTTGCTCCAAATGGATTGCAGCACTTAAGCTGGGTAAATACACTAAATACTTAATGAACCTACATAATTACAAAACCGAATTATAAATGAACCATAGATCATCATCAGAAAAATTTTGCTTGAGGATATTTCTTTCCATAAAACCATGGCCAAAAGAAGACAAACTCCACATGATTTTTGAAATGTTTCTCTACTTGTAAAATAATTGTAAAAACATATTAATTACTGAATTTCTGACAAACGTACTTGAAGTTTAGATTTGTATTATTATTACAGTTATTTGTAGCAAGTTTATATACACTCAAAAAATAATATCATACTCAGTGAAATTCATATGTGTGAAGTATCACATTCTCACCTACTTTTTTTTCTTCTTTTCTAAGTACAAGTTTATTCTTGAGAAAATTGTCAATGCTTGGAAATGAGGCGGCTTGTTTCTGTAGTAAAATCTGAGCAATTCCGTTTCTGGGGAACCAGGTGGGACATTTTTGAGATTTTCACCTTCTCTTTTTGTCATTTTCCTGAGAAGAGGCCAGTGCATTGTGCAGTAGAAGTAGCATTAATTCTGAAGTAGTGCTATTATTTGTTGCACTCTTATTTGCACAGTTTTAAATATGTTAACCACTGTTAGTATGTGATTGTACCCATAATCCGGCAACTGCTCCACTGACTGTAGGAAAATTAAAGGCCCAGCCCGGTCCTTTCCTTGGAGCATTTCCAGCCTTGCCAACGATGCATCTCTGTCTTTGAGAAGTGTGTCTCCCTCCCTGCTCCAATATTAGAGGCACCTGTATAAATACAGTTTATCATCCTTAGTGTGTGCGTGTTTCGCTCAGTGTTCTTCTCCTGCTTCTCCTCCTTCTCCTGCGCAGGGCTCAGTTTCTCCTCGACTCCTGCTTATGAAAACAGCAGCACCTGAGTGGCCTGTTTTTACAGGACTGTCCTCTTGCCTTCCACAACTCTCTCAGTTGCCTTTTCCCCTCTCGGCTCTCGTGCTCTCAAGTTTTCAAATAGGCCAAGCGTGCCATTTGATGTGGGCCGTTGGAGGTGGGGACAGGGGTTTATTCAGGTGTGGTGACCGGTACTACTGCCACCCAGCCTCTGATCTTGTGTCCATCTGCAGCCAGGTGCCGGAGCTTCGTCAGAGAGCGCAGTGTTCTGGCTCTTGAGATGAATAGAGGGCCTTTTGACGGAGCTCGTCTGTGGGGCCCTGTGGTTTCTCCCCTCTTATGCGCAGAAGGCGGGATATGCTCCTGGCCAGGGTGTTTACCTGCTAAAAAGGAGGTGGGGAAAAACTAAAGGGGAGCAACAACATTCTGGTTGGGGCTTGGACTGCAGAATAATATTGTGTATGCATTTGTGTGTTCCCATGCATACATGAACGTCTACCCTGGCTAAGTGCCTGCTACGCCTGCTGAATGAACACCTCTCTGTGCGTTTAAGGCTGGGTCCAGGTCAGCAGAGGTTGAATTGGCTATAATGGGTCACTTGGCATTACATCAAGGATATAGCCTCCAATCCTATTATGAGGTGGGAGGGATGGGGAGTATTTTCTTTGGAGGTGTGAGTGTTCTAAAATATCCTTTCCCTTTTTATAGATACGCAGATGTGGTATGTTTACGTAACACTGACATTAAGGAATTTTGGTTGACTTAAGTATTCATTTAACACCCAGTGTTGTAAGTGAAGATTTGTACTATAAGGGTATTATTTTAAAGGAATTCCAAATATTTTTTGCAGTTCTTGAAATAAATGCATTAAATTTACATTGCATTAAATTTAGTTCAGACTTTTTCTGGTCCACTGTAGACAGTGATAATAGCTATTTCTTTATGAATGCAATTGAGCGTGAGGCTGCTGAGTCTTCTTTTGCAGAGATTCATTCTGAGCTAGCCACAGCAGCGAGTGTCAGTTGTAGCATAAATATAGTAAATGAGTAGTATGTAATTTTCTGCCACAGAGGGGGTTCTCAACCAAAACAAAAGATAAGGCGAAAGCAGATTCTGAGTGTGGGTGGTAATCATAATAAGAAGAAGCACAGGAATAATAGTAATCTTAAAACATTTTGTCAACTCTCTCATGTGCAAGGTTCCAAACATGTTAAACTAATGTAATGTTGAAAAGCTTCACTGTAAAACAGTTCTTTTTTTTCCTTCCCTGATTTCTTTCTTTATTTTTTTTACTGTGATGTTATGACACAGGATGTCAAGGAGGGGCTGTAAGCCAAGCTGCTGCCTGTTTGTTTGCTCAGTTTTTAAGTGCTTATTTATAGGTGGGGGTTCGGTCAGTGTTCCCCGTTTACAGGAATTAAGGCTCATTTATGCTCAACGTTAAATACATATACGGATACAGACGGAGCCTTCTGTTCACACTCTGCTCTCATTTTGTCCATATTTCTGCATATTTGCAGAAAGCTTATGAATACACACCAAACGGAGCAGTACCACTGGAAACCGTGGGGGCGGTGTGGCTGTCAATATTCCATCCATCAAGAAACTTTAGAGAAAAAAAATTCTTCATCCTCCAGTCGCGATGTATTTAAAGGCCTCACACAACGCTGACTTTTGTTGGCATAAATGTTTGACTCCGAGCTGCCCCCTTGTGGATGTACTGTTAAGCATGTGGGCGGTGACGACAATATCGGTTGAAACAGATAAATTCATTTACGTACATAAAGGGAGTATGAATGAGCTTTTATACCGACGGCTGAAACTTCTGCAGGGCTTTCCTGTCTTACAAAACTAATAGATCGAGTAATCAAAACTGGTTAAAACCTTGAATAAAGTAGTTTGATGTTAAGTCAGTCTTTCGGTTCCACCGATAGGAAAAGGCGAGCAAGTGAAGCAAGCCATAGAGGACTGCACTGGGTTAAGGGGACTTGCAAGATCGGGCTTGTTGACGAAACAAGCGATTTTAACTTTACTGTGGTTGGGAGCAGGCAAAAAAAAAATGCCGGCGGGTCCTAAAATTTAGCTAGCAACCTGAAAGACAAAGTCAAGGAATGAAGTTGAAAAGATGAAAGCAGGTTTTTGTAACACCAAGGTAAAGCAAGGTCAATCTAACATTTGAAAAAATGAAAATTAATATCAACACTCGCATTTCTGTATTACTGTGCAGTGAAGCGCCATGTTGTGGTTGGAGAAGACACAAAATCCGTTTTGCTCGGGCATGAATGGTTTTAATATTTGCAGGTGCAGGCAGGATTGTAAAACACCCACTACAGGAACGGACAGTAATGGTCAGGAATCCCCTGGGAGCCGTCAGGAACGGGATTAAGAAAGTAATCCCACTCCTGGCTCTGATGTACTGTTTCCTGCAATAATATACTGCATTTTTCTCTAGGTTGGAACATTGTTGGAAACATTTGGGATAATGTTTCCAAGAAGCACACACCTCAAAATATAAAACCAAGTTCAAGTCCCTTATTAGACATTTGAATATGGAAATTGTCTTCTAGGTGGTATTACAAGGAGTGTGAAGACTTAAATTTAGTTTGCTGAAGACTGCTGAATCTCCTGCATTTTTTACTGAATGCCATGAAAAAAAGTAAAAACAAGAATTAAACAAAAACAATAAATATTTTTTTCTTTCAAAATTACATTATAATATTCATATTTTTAACATTTTTTCTCACTCAGCCTGTATAACTAGCTTGAATTTTATAGTTTAATTGAATGTGGCTCGATCTGAAAGAACGCTTTCCTGTTTCAAGTCAGATTCTTCTTTGTCAGTCTGACCTGAGTGACAAACAACACAGGACTAGATTGAGGTACACAGGTGATGACTGCATCGCAGCACCATCAGGCTTTGCAGTTTTATAGATGCCTGTCACGGTCACACATTTGCAGCTTCACCACAATGACTATACTGGAATTTGGAGCGTTCTTTGCGTCTTAGAGGAATCCCACAGTGGTCCTGTGGTTGGATTTCTGACTTGATGACGTTTTGGCAGTACAAGGAAAAAGATAAGCAGTGTAGAGGATTAAAGCAAAAGAGAGGAAAAGGCTTTTCACGTGCTGTATATCATCTGTTCACTCTGGTGTGAGATCATGAAGCAGGCTACAGATTATCAGTCAAGACCTTAAATGGCTCTGGAGACAGATTTTTTGAGGCAAAGCAGTGAAATAAATGCTTTAAATCATAGAAGGAGAACAAGTACACTTAGGCTGTGTATCTGTCACCTCCACCACCACGGCCCATTGCACACACACACCCACACAAACACACATATTACTGTCCCAAGTGTATTTTTTCCACTGTTGTTAATAGGAGCCTTATAGAGCCTAGGTCATAATAAAAGACCCCCCAGGGGCCGTGGCGAGGTCTAAAAACAATTGCAATAAGTCTTTTACAGTGCTGAAAGGGAAGCCGTTTTATACTTCAAGTGTACATTTTGCTGTAAAGTCTTTTCTAGCCTACTACTGTAATTTTATAGCTCTTATTCCATTCAGTCAAAGCTGGTGAAATTGGGAGGGAAGGTAGAGAGGCGTCTTTGAGCAAAGTTCTCTTTTTAGTATAATAATGATAATAATAATTGAAAATAATTATATTT
>KV751345.1:1617740-1651112 GCA_001698575.1 Mola mola
CCCTCCTTCCCCCAATAATGTGCTTTTAATCATATCTCCTTGGCTGGCTTGCTTGTGTGGGTGAGCGCTACATCCAGGCCCTTTGATGGGAATCTGCGATGCGCCCAAAAGCCTTTTGAAGTGGCCGACTGGGGAGCTACAGGGGGGCTAGCTATGGGGCCAGGAGCTTTGATGTGCCAGGGTCTGGAGAGGCCGGCCGCATGCTGCCCTGCACCGATCTGTCAGTAACACAGCTGCACTGCTCGCTGGGGAGCCCCTGCCTCCAACCTTGACCTACTCATTTGCTGGCCTGACTGGCTGACTTACTCACCTAGTTGACTGCAGGTACCTGCTGGAATAGGTGCCAGCACTTAAGGAAAGGTCAGCATTCATAGAAAGTCTTGCAGGAATGTGTATTGTTCTTAGCTGATGACATTGTATATGTGTGTTACTGTACTATATACTATATATATGCATTTATTGATAAGTTGTTTTCAGTGAATATATCCCCAGAATGCAATATGAATCCAAGACCGGCTGCAGAGCATTTTGTACTTCTTTCTTCTTCTTCTTCTCCCTTTTTCTGCTATTTCCTTTATTTCCTGTGAAGCAGCTCACAGAGAAAAAAAAAAACATGCGTAGTAGATAGCTGTTCTCTGCTCAAAGTCTATGCAAATGTGCCACTGGGAATTTTTTTAGTTTGACCATTGCCAAATGGAATCTGTTTTTTTTCTGCAGCTGCAGGAAACTATTAGAGAGACCATGTGTTCTAACCTGTTAGACCTCGGTCGAGCTCAACCTTGGCTCAACTTTCCACCTGGGGAGGAGAGCAGTTTCCAAGGCCTAAGCTATTGACACTTAGCTCACTGCTCAGCTTTTCGCATTCATTGCCGTATTGCAACTGTGAACATAATTTAACAGCACAGATGTTTCTTTTCTATGTATTACTACTCTTTTTTTTTTTTTTTTTTTTTAAATGATATTCAATCTTACATATAATAGATTCTAAAAAAAAAAGTGTTGCATCATGATGAAAATCACTATAATGTCAGCCGGTCACCTACAGACTGACTCTAGAAATGATCTACATTTTTGCTTGGGAGTTGTTCAGCATATGAGGTGTTCTGTACTGTTAACTGCTGATAATTCTCTGTCGATTAGCAGGATGATTTAGGTACCATCATAGTTGTTACTCTTCTAGTTTCCCCAACCTAGTCTAGAATTCACTGCTGCAGACAAGTGGCCACAAGCCAACTTTAATAAGCTACATTTGCTTAGGAGATGCTTCTGCAAATGATGTGACATAACTGATTTCAATCACAAATTTTAGCCCCAGTCTGTCAATAGGAGGGATTTATTTGAAGGGTTATGTGCTGATTATTTTGATCATATTAGAATCTCTAACATTAGTCTGACTAAAAGCAACACTCACCTCTTTTTAATCTCAAAACCTTAAAATGAGCTATCCTCCTACTGGCTTCCTAGGTTAGGAAAGGAGCAGTATCCAATGGGACTGCGGCTGCAAAGTCCTCCAGCTGTGCTCCCAGCTCTCTCTTTCAAGCCTGGATGGCTTTCAGAAGCTGTGCAGCAGCTGTACCCCTCAGCTCCTCCCTGTCCTCACCATACAACACTCTGCAAAACCCTGCAACATGCATGTTTTTCTACAGGAGTGGAATATTCCTGAATAGGGTGAATTTTGCACTTTTGATTCATTTGCACAAATTTATGTCTTTGTATTGACTTTGTATGTGATCTAGAGGACACTTTTAATTTGCATTCTAAATGAACACGCTATTTCTGTTTGGCACTCCTCCAAGTCATTTTAAGGCAGAAACTGAGCTGTGGACCAAGTTCTTCATAGGTGGTGAAAACTCAATTAAGTCAGTGTTGAACTCATCAGTTGCCCTCACCATGACCTGTGAGTGCAAGCACACTATCTTCAACACATCTGTGCCTTGTTAAATGAAGGTTGTATTTTAGGTCTACTATAGTCAAGGAGACAACACGGACTGACTGCGAGTTTGACCACTCACCCCTATCTGACTTGCACATGTGGTCAGTCACTATGGCAACATGCTGAAAAGACTGCTTCCTGAGACTTTGTTGTGTTTGGGGCTTGGCAGGGCATTATAACCTAGATATTATTTTTAGTCAGTCAGCGAAGGAGCAGTGTGTGTTGATTTAGGATGTGAGCTGACTGCCTCAAAGTGAGCACGCACACGAATAAGCAACCCCTCCAGTATCAAAATCCAGCATCCAATATCAGACATGCTTAACTTGCAGTAAATTCCTGCCAAATGTAATATTGACTCCGAGCATCTCTGAAGGTGCAAACATGTTTCAGCTAATCTCAGGTCACTGAAGTCATCATCTGCAGTGACGGTATGAGAAAAGCTCTTTGTGCCTCTCCTCATCAGCTGTGTTGTCACACACCCATCTACGGTCTTTTATTGCTTTTTTCTCTCTCTTTCTTTCTCTGATTCTGCCTCTCGCTCCCTCTCTCCCAGGCAGTAATAAAGGTCTGACAGTCAGAGCGTGAAGGTCATGGTTATTAGATGGTAAAGGCGAGAGCCACAGCTGGACTGGGCAGGCCTCCTCTCTGGCAAAATGATGAGTTGTGTGTGCTGAGACGCGGGGGGGGGGGTGCTCTTATTTAACACTGTTTTTTTTCTTTCCTTACAGGCCACCTGGTTTGGTGAAGAAAAGCCCCAGGGCCTGTTGATAAAGTGCAGGGTATGAGTGAGAAGAAGGGGTGTTGATAATGAGCTAGTTGAAATACTGTCCAAGTGGTGTGTGTTTGTGTATGTGAGCTCGTCTGACAACCCCAGAGGCGTTCACACCTGCTGCGTCTTCAGCTCTATTTGAGCTTCTGTGGCCAAGGTTGCTAGAGCTAAGCAGTGAAACATGTAGACACATACATACACAATTCAATCCCTTTTCGATGAGACATTACCCTTTTAAAACAAACCAAAAAAAATGCTCAAATACATTAAGTTTTCACTAAAGGTAGTGACCCTGAGTTGTAATTCAGGTCCTTGAGAGTAATGATATTTTAGCTTATATTTGTTGCCCTCCATTCCACAACACAGCAAATCGGAATGCCGGCATTATCTGTGCCAAAGTCTGTGCAAGTATATCTTTGCCAATTATTGTTAATTTGGTTAACAAAAGCTATAACTGAATATGTTCATCACGGACAATGGTGAGACAGCACCAATGTCATTAAACACTGCAACTATGTTTTGGCTTGACTAGATTGACTGTTCAGTATAAATAATGGTGACTAAAACAGTTTTTATATAAAGAAAGCCACACTTTTGTTTGACCAAGATTTGACTAAAATATATAGACTCTTAAACTTGAATCTTGGCTAAAATTACAGGTTGAGGTTTATTGAATATGCTACGTTCTAACAAGAACATCTGACAAGCGACTAACAATAAATAAAACTAAAAATACTAGAATGAACATATTAAAAGTTTGTGGTATGGCTAAAAATGCTACACTTTTATCACCAAAGTATTTTCTGCACCACTGTTTTAAAGTAAAAGAGTTGACACTTTAGTTTTATCAGGTGTAATCATACACATTATATACAATTTGTCTTTTTGGATTCAAAGTAACATAAATTTTTATGTTATTAATGAGAAATGGATCATAAAAGAGTGTTGAGCTCTGCTGAAATAATATTAAAACTGTTTTCAGATTTTTGGACGTTCTTGCTGATTTTTCACATGGGAGCAAAGGCATAGAGAATCAAACAGTAATGTAATAAATATAGTTTGTCTTATGTCCTCTTTTTTACAAAAAATATTGTCTTTGGGTGACATCCAATTTTTTTCTTCACCACTGCCAAAAGTTGATTCTTCCAATGCTCAAGTATTCTCAAGTGGGCTTAGAGCTGTTTTGGAAAAATAGTGCAAAGAGAGAGCAAAGTGGAGTAGCTCCAAATTGTAGTGATGCATTCAGCAGAAACTCACTCAGAATGTTTTTCTCCACCCTGTACACAAATCTTATCAGCAGAAAATCTATCATCTCCAAAAATGGTCTAGGATGAACTCCTCACCAAGCTCATTTGCATTGATATGAAATTTGGACAAAAATTCAATAAAGGGAGGACACCCATGGGTGATCACAGGGTCACTAGCCAACCATAAAGGAGAATCCCTACAAGTCGCTGCCGCTGCAGCCAAGAAAAGAAGCACTGCGTCGGGCAAAAACAGGACTCAAACCATGGCTCATTGTGTCTGCTATCTGTTGCTACACAATGGGCCGTCTCATTCTTTGGGATGGGTGTCAGGAGTTCAGGCTTTATCGTCACGACCTGCATTTGACCTCAGGGTAGAGATGCAGAGAGGCCTCGTCTTAAGCTGTGGAGACAGAAACACACACCCCCGGGTGCTTCTATTCGGCTCATCACTCAAGAGGAGCAAGGAAAACAATGCTCACGTACTACACTCATATGACTAAATGCTTGTGCACTTCACAGATGAGGCACATTTGTGCGTGAGTACTGAACAAATTTCTAAAACACGTCAAGCTGCCGTCCTCTGCTGACAGCTTACGTTGGGCGGAAGAGAGTTCAAGTAAACAGCTATAGTATGTAATGATATGCAGCTGACAACAATGTTGGTAGATGGTAGATGGATTAGAAACAACAGAGTTTCCAACATGTCTGCAGCAGGAGAGCATGTTGGGCTGGGAATTACTGAAATGCAAGGTCAAATGACATCTTCGTAGATACAAATCTACTCACATACACGGCTATCAAAAATGGCATGTGAGGGGTAAAAATCATTTTATGATTTGCTCTCATGTTATGAAAATGAATGCATTGCTTTTGGCACCAGTTGGTTGTACCATATCACAAGTTTCCTTCTTTTCATTGCTCTTTTATCAAAGCTTAACTCTGATATTAATCTCAACACAAAGTTTTAAAGAGGGAAATATGGATATGCTTCCTGTCCCAATTGTTAATATGAGAAAAATGAAAAAATCTGCTGTTTCAAAATATTACTCTTTCATGCAGCCATCTAGGCATCAGTGTCAGAATCTTATGTTGGTGATTTTAAGATCAAACAGGGCAGTTTTTAAAAAACTAGATGACATGTAATCACATGAAATGTAACGCAACCCATGAAAAACACAACAGATGCTACCACTCCAAGAGACTGACAAGCCCCAAGTGGAGCAGTTCTCTTGTCAACATCAACTATGCACTACGAAAACTATGAAACTACGCACAAACTGACTTACCCACTATTACTGTATGGCTATGGGGAGCAGAGGAGAGACTGAAGTGAAGGTTATGTTGCTTCGAGATGACAGTAACTTGTTACAGTGCTTAAAATGAGCGTAAGTTCTTAATATAATTCACCAGTCGTGCTTAACAGACAAATCAACAGAAAGACCACGTTACCACCTAGCATGTGAATATGGTTGAGAATTTAAAAGTTTACACAGATAATTCTATCATTCTGTCAGATTTCTTCCTTGTTGTAAGAGCAATATACACAAAATTTGTTATGAAAATCCCTCTTGTAATGTTTGATTCAGAATCACTTTGTCCTGGTGTCACACTGAAGGAATACACCGATTTTTTTTTTTTACACAAATCTGTTCTCAGCTTTTCGAGTAATGTTGTCCAAAACATAAGCCAAAGGTAATAAATATTAAAGTATATTGATTTGGTGGCAGAAACACAACTTTTAATTGTCGTTAATGTTACTTTAGTGGATGTGAAATGGGCAATGGTTTCGACTGAGTCAATAATGCTTCAGTGTTGAGTTTTCATCTTGTTCCAATGTCCTGAGGCCAATTGGTGAGCCCAGCTTTAAATCAAGAACTATCTAAACTAGACATAAATCTTTTTTTCTTATCCAGCGCTGTATGTACATGTAACACCACCGTCAGCTGCATCACGGCAACATGCAGTCATTATCATGTTCATTAGTGTCGTCATTTTCACTGTCATTAAAGTACTAATTTTTGTTCCAAATCATTCATCAAACCAGCATTACAAAATGTTGTTCTTCTATAGGCAAGAAACCTGCCCCACCCAGCTCACACAAAAACACACTACCATTTGTGCACACACACACACACACACACACACACACACACATGGGGGCAACATTCTCGTTTGAAGCCACTGGTTTCGAAACACATTTAACACCGACACTCAGGTCTCGGGTCAGCATTGCCGCTCATACTGTAAAAACATCCCACATCCGTCTAAAGGCAGGGCGGACCTGCTGTCAGTCAGAGAGGGTGGAAAACATTCAGTCACGTCATTCGGGCACCCAGCAGGAGCTGATGGATACACACCCGTCAGCTTCACACTCACACACACACACACACACACATACTGTATATACTGTATACCAGGCCTCTGGATTTAAAGATGATACTTGATTCTGGTGTCAGTGGTACGGATCTTGTTAGTGAACATTTTACAGAACTATCTGTCCTTTGTGAGCAGGTGTGTTAGCGATTGGTGCGTGTTTTGTCATTCCTTTCACCAGCTTCAGTTCAGAACTGTTTGGCTAAGGCTACCAATGTAAGAAAAACTGCACCCAGTAGGCAATGACATCAACAGGCTGCTTTGACATTTATCATTCTTGGACTAAAAATTCTCATTGTGTCAATGTTTCTTCTGTTTTAAATTTTCTTTTCATGTCTCTCTCAGGGTATTGTATGCTTGCACGCTGTATGGTCACACTAGTTTGTGTATGTGTCTGTGGCTTTTTTAATGTCTATTTCTTTTAAGTCACTGTTCCTTTCTTCTCTCCGATTGGTTCTTTGTGTCTCCCCTCCTTTTCACCTCCTTTCACATTACAAGTGAGAAAGACACCTGCTCGATCGATGTGGTTGTGTTTGGGTTTGTGTTTGTGTGTACACGCAGTTAGGTCTTGAGTGAGCATAGGCTTATATTGCATGTTGTTATGTGTTTAGGTCTCTACAGCTGTGTGCACAGCATGTATGTCAGCCGGCTGTGGAGATAACCAGGTTACGACACCTTTGCAGACTTCTCTTACACAGGATGTGGGTAGCTGTAGTGGGGCCAAGTACGAGCATCAAAAACATTTTGCCACATGAAACAGTCTTTGTTCTGCCAGTAATTTATATCTGTCAGCATTTTAGGAAATAAAAAAGAGAAACTGAAAATAAATATATATATTTTTTGCACAGACTCATGTTACATTCACAATAAATGAAAAAACATTTGATTTAAACCTATTTTAATCATGCTTTTTTTTCACACTGTTTGGGCAGTTGCAAAAGGTTATTTAACTGCTTTACCTTTCAGGAGTTAGTTTTCAAATATTTCTCATTTATTTAACCTGTTGTGCACTAAGTGTGGCTCAATATGTCTTGGCTGGGCAATAATGCTATCTTCATTGCATTCCCTGTTGACACAACAGCCATACACCCCTCCATCACACTCCAGCTCTTGTCTCTTAGTGTAAAGTCGGGAGAGAAAAACCAACACACAATCCTAACTCTGCCAATTCACTCCCCTCCTCTCATTTCAGTGTCGCTAGGCAGCCTGTTTTTTTTTTGGTTTTTTTTCTGTAGCCTCTTTCTCTTCTTCCTTTTCGAACATCTGAAAGGGGTCAATGCCCCTGCATGATGGAACCACAGGGCTAAAAGTCTTTGGGCCAGACATTGGAGGAGCCCACTACTAATTACTCTCAGCGATTCGCTGACCATTGTCCTCCACTGGGATTCAATTTGAATTTGAAAGGAGGTTGCTAGCTGGTGCTCAGAGTGTAAGGTACACAAATGACTGTCACTGGGAATGGATAGCAGCACTACAGGGACTGTGAACTTGTCCCCTAAATAAGCACTGTTGGCTTTTTGGCTCTGCATAAGTTACAATGTGTTTGCACTAGCATAAGCGGCACATATTGATGAACGCTTGGCTGAAGTAGCATAGCGATTGAATGGGAGATGATTAGGGGATGGACATTTTGTCAAGAGGATTTCTTTTTGGCTTCGACCAGGAGCTGCTAAGATGTTCCGTACCCTTTTCAAGCATTACATCATCAGGCACATTTGACATAAGGATGGATGCTGAGGAAAATAATTAGATGCCCAAAGCCCTTCCACTCGCAGCATTTTTAATTTTAAATGTATTTTTTTTTAAACTCTCTTCATCTCGACTGCTATGAGACACTATGAGATGAGTTCAAGCTGCCCCTTGGGAGCAGAAGCTAAGTCAATAGAGCCTAAAGAAAGATGGAAAGATAGAGAGTCAGACTGGCCATGTTTGCTCCAACAGACAGACAGACAGACAGACAGCTGAACAAATTGCCAGACCTCCCCCTCCCTGCAGTTCACTTGTTCCTTCTCTGCAGAGGCGAGGGTCCTGGTCCGAGGGTTCCCCTCTTCTCCTGAACCACTAGTGGTTAATTGAGCCCCTGCCAGGCCTCGCCCCTTTATTGCCTTCATTTGTCAAAGCCCGTAGGACTGAATGGTGCCAGAGACCTCATACAAATGAGGAGCCTCCTTTCGTCTCCATCTCTTTCCATCTCTCCATCCCTCTAAAGCTCTCTCCATTCCTGAGAGCAAACAGGTCTGACCCGAGGTCTGCTCAGGGCAAACAGTGGTTCAACAAAAGCAGTGGCTGCGGGCAGGTGGCTGATTTTCTCCCCTACACCTCCAAGGTCAGTGCTGCCAAATCCCACTGTGGCACAAGTGATGAGCCTACCTCATTTCCCTCATTTCTACTCCCTTAAAAACTGAGCCAAAAAAAGCGACAGATGAAAATGAGCATGCTTAAAGAGTATTATTTGTTTTTTGTTTTTTTTTTTTGTCGGGGGGGTATTTCAGACCTTGTAGACGCCCAAGTGGCGGACAGGTGTACAGTGGGAGGTATTGTATGGCGCAACAGTCTGTCCAGTGTGAGGCTGTCATCAGCACATGTGCTGCTGCCATCCCATGGCCTGCGTGCTGCAGATAAGAACAGCCTTTCAGCTAAGCCATTTACTATAGTCGTCTTTGTTTGCCAAGGCAAGAGACAGACCTGTAACATACAGAGAGAGACGGGGGGTGCATTCGCCATGTGCAGTGCCATATGGACTCAGGAACACAGGAGGCCGTATGCTATATGTGGCAGCCAGCACACGTACCTTATCGGATTAATGCAAAATTAGAATTAGAGTTAAAGTCGGCCCAGAGTAGTACTTCTTTACTTTATTTTTGGCAAAAATAGACTAACATGCCAAATCCAAACATTGTCACAGGGTAATTTGGTGATGGTGGCTTTGTTCGTGTAATAAATATTTAAAAAATAGTCGAAACAACTTAGTGATAGGAAATTGTACATTCTTTTTCCTGTATGTGTTGTATCTACAAGATGAGTGACATGTTTCTATAAACTTTATATGTCCCTTTTGCTTTGCTACTGTAGGGCCCAGTCTTTTTTTTTTTTTTTTTTTTTTTTTTTCCATATTACTATTATTATTTTCCAACTCAACACAGTACAGAGTCTGACCACAGAGAGAAAATCCAGACCACAATCACCTACTGCTCTGCCTGATGGGCAGTGAACTGGTTCTGCTATGGACCATAATTTACATGTTCCATATTGACTTGCCCACGTAGGTGGTGGTGGCCGTAGGTGGACCAGCCTACCTGACCTTATCCTTACTGCCTGAGATCCTATTTTCATCCCCGTTGTCTTCTACAACACTGTATTTCTATTTTAAGTAATATTTTGCTATTGTTATTTAGTTTACTTATTTTGCTTGATTTATTATTTGTGTTTTCTTTCTTTTTGGTACTCACATATGCACTCACAGACAAATCAAAACAAACTCACACCCATTCAGTGACTGCTCCCGGACGATTGTTGTGGTAAGGTTGCATTTTATTTATTTTTTATGTTTTATTTTATTTTTTGTGTATTGTTTGGTTACTTTTGTTATGTTATTTTGTTCTGCCTGTTGTAATTGTAGTGTTTTGTGGGGTTATGCCAAGTTTTTGGTTTTATTCATAAATTAAAATGTCTCCTCATCTTTTCACTGTTTATTCACCATAAAATAAGGGAAAAAACACATCAGACATGGTTGAGCAGGGATTATCAAATGATTTAACACGTCAGATTATCATGTCACACTTCCAGCATTAAAAGTTCCTAAATTTCAAAGAAAATGTCTCAACAAAGAGATAATCAGTGGAAATAAAATAATGTGGCCCATACAATAATGTTTAATTTGGGACAAACCGGTTAGGCATCAAATCATCTGGGTCTTAGTTTACAACTATATTTAAGTTCATCCTGTCATGCATCATCATTGGTCTTTGTTTTTCTAGGGGCCTGGAAACATTGCGTCATTAGCATCTGCCTTTACTCCGTGTGACCCACCCTCACTGTTTTTGAAGTTCAAGTTCCTCACCAGCATCCTGAAATTTCTTGTCCAAGTGCACAAGGCATCAGGATGCTCTCGCTGTCATGAAACGCTCAAAGGTGTTTGATTGTGAGACATTGTATGTGTGTGTGGGTGTGAATGTGAATGTGGTGGGCAGCAGAGAAACATACATGTTTTTAAAAATTAGTTTTGAATTAAGAGCTTACAACTTTTGAATGTCTTTAAAATTTTTTAAAGTGTTTTTTAAAGTACAAAATGCAAAACATAAATTTGTATGTACTTCCTCTTTTATATCTGAAACTTTGCTTGTTGAATTAACATCGGGCTATTCTGCTTATTAGTAAACCTATATTTTGGTGCATTACATATT
The DNA here is from genome assembly GCA_001698575.1 of Mola mola. Lineage (NCBI taxonomy): Eukaryota > Metazoa > Chordata > Actinopteri > Tetraodontiformes > Molidae > Mola > Mola mola. The sequence continues at coordinate 1,628,466 of KV751345.1, forward strand.
GCCTGTCCGTGTGTGTTCAAAATATCTTGTTGCGTGTATTTTTATTCATGCGTGTTTGTTTCATGTGTTGGCTCCACCCACCAGGGTGCCATGCCCCGGTGCGGGGTCTTTGTTGTGAACGGGGAGCCATGAGTCAGGCCTGTGGGAATGAGCCCAGCTTCTCTCGTCTCTCTCCCACGCTTTCTCACTCGTCCCATCCTGTGTGCCTTTGCTTCAACCCTGTTGACGGGGAGGTGGTGTGTAGTTAACGCCACCATGGAAAAACTCACACACATATGTGTAAGGGTCACCAGACCCTGAGAAACATGTGTGTATATGTGTGTTTGCATGTGTGTGCATATGAGTGTGTAGGGCTTTGTTGTTGTTTATTTGCTAGTCTCTACTATTGTTTGTTAAGAACCCCCGCTAAGTCAGTTGATATGCTGCTTAAAATAGACATCAGGGACTAAATGGAAACAAATGCAAAGTAACTCATGCAGCTATTGATCCTTTCTGATTCAAAGTGAAACCTCTTCTGGGTATTTGTTTTGTTGAAATCAGTTACAGGTTAATGATTTTGGGTTAAACCATAAATTTGGAGTCATGACACCTATAGAATTTATTATGTCGCAAAATAATTATTGTATCACAAATACAGTACATATTATACCCATCATGGTGTGTATGGTGATAGACGAGTATCAAAGCTTTAAGTTCATCATCCATGTTCATCTTCCATGTATTAGCCTGGCTCCCATGAGTTCTTGCCAGTGTTGCATTTTCCCCCAAGTATCAATTTGGCACTACCCCGTGATCCCCATCCAGTCGCTGCCATCTGTCTGGCTGTGCCCTAGTCAAAGTGCTCATTTGGGGCCATCATCTTAGCAGCCGCAGCATATAGGGGAGGCTGTAAGGGGCATAAGCAGGCTGCCACACCAGACCCAGGCCTGGGGACTTTAAAGCCCCTCATCCTAGCCCAAACACAGGGGGTCTGAGCCAACCAACCAGATCTAGAGACAGGGAGAAAGCCGGTGTAAGAGAGGGGCCTTTATCAGCAAACTTGAGTACAATTGTGGTGTGCAGTGTGGGAGTTGGGGGAGTGAACTCTTTGTATAGATGAATGGATGAATGGAAGAGGAGGGCTGAAACACTAGCATCTCCCCCTGCTTACTAACCCACCCCCCATGCTGGATCTCTGTATGTTTTAGGTCGGCCATCTCAGGGCCCCAGGGCCCCTCTCCATGGACAGAGCGACAGATACCATCAATTACCAAGGCCAGACCTGGCCACCATATGGCTGGTGGCTGTATAGGAAAGGAGCCTGTTCACTTCACAGCACCAGCTCTGCATATGCTGCAAGCTAAACAGCGTAAATGTAGTGCAAATTGTGTGGGCCTCTGTAAGTGTGTGTGTGTGAGATGTGCATAGGTTTGGCTAGAGTTACAAGGTGGCCTGAATGTCAGAGGTTCAGGATTCAGTTACAGGATAGAGTTATACCTGTGTGTGTGTGCCTGTATGTTGCCGCATGTCTCTTTTTGAGATTTGAAATGAAAGGGGGGGAAGTTTTAGGAAAATGGGACCATGATGGGACACACTCTCTGTTTCAAATGCTTGTTTCAGAGATGAGATGGTAAAGATTATGATTATGTTTAATCAAATTTATGCTGTAAGAAATTTTGGAAATTCTAAATTCTTAGATTGCATTCCAAAATTATGAGTTAAGGACTCATCATTGTTCTTTTGCCACTGCATGCAGTTTTTCTCTGCAGGTGTGGATGCTTAGTTTGTAACAATTAATGTGTTCATATTCATAAAATTATATAATAAGTGGATAAAGTCTTCCAAATCATTCATCACTGCTATGGCAAAGATTTGGGTAACTCAGAATGTGGAAGCCTCATATTAGCTTTGACTGAAGTCCAGAATTTTTGCGCAGAACTAGGACTACGGATTTTGACACAATCACGCGATAAAATAGACATTATTTAAAGGAGTGAATGTCTTTTGGCTTTGCCCTTGAATTCTCTAAAAGGACAAAAATACATGTCTGTTTAAAATCAAACTGCAAGTGGAAAGAAAGTCCTTCTCTCCCTGGTCCGCCTCTATGCACTGCATGCCCATTAACAAAAAACACATTGCCATATGGGTGAGTACGTGGTGGTGGGGGTGGTGGCGTGAAGTGCGAGAGAGAGGGAGAGAGAGAAAGGTTTCTGTTTGATATATAATGTGCGAAAGAGCCAACACCAAACAAGAAAACATCTGGGTGGTTAATCTTTTGGAAAGGAGGAAAACAGGGAGTCAAATAGTACCAGCAAGAGTAGACACGCATATTTACTCACAAGTAACCTCACATTTACACACATGCACGCACAAACAGCTGGTAGTCAGAGATGATAATCCATGTGACTCATCATTGATATTACATCAAAGTCTTGTTGATTAAAGCACCTACTGTAAAAGGAACTTTAATTTACTGTTAATTCTGGTGGCCTCTGTGGACAAAACGACAGTGCTTCATTGTGAAGTCTTGATCAGGGCACATTGTGAATTTGTTTAACTTATTTTAAGAATTTTTTCCTGAAATTCCTCCAACTGATGAATTGTGATTCATGTTTCCACCTGTGCTCTATCCCTTTCCCTTTGTTAAACTTTCTGATTCCTACTACTACTGTCTACTATTGCAAATCTTTGCCTGGTAAAAAAAATAGGCTCTTGGGATCTGTGTGCTCTGAACGGTTTCAGCAGATTTTGAGGTGAATCAGACCTCGAGACGGACAAAAATAATAGCCTGTCTCGTTTTCTTATGCAGGTCATAAAAGAGGGGTCAATATTAGATTGAAAACTTTTTTTCACTATGTAAGTGGACAATCAAATGAGTCAAGTTTTGTTTTTTGTTTTTTTAAATAGGTAGAATTTAATTCCAAGAAAGTGTTTTTTATCTTAAAATCTGCAGCAGAGGCACAAAGCCTGGGTACGTATGCTCTTTTCGTTCATTCAGTAACACGCATTTACACTTATTGAGCTGCCCTGTGCAACCACAAAAGTTACACTTTTCGCCACTGTGCTTTACCCTACGAGAGCAGCTGCAGGCCAACCACCTTGCCTAAAGGAGGGAAAGTGTTCCTCATTCACTTTCCCACGTCCAAATTTATGCCTTTCTTGGCATTTAAACAACACAGCCACTTATCACAAGCCGGCCTCTGCAACATCTAGGCTACTGTTGGGTTGCTAACAAAGCACACAAGGGGAGACCAGCCTCTTGGTAGGATGGTGTGAAAATCAGCTCTGATATGCTTTTGTTCATGCTGTATGTTACAGAGCACCCTAACACGAAAATTAAATCTGCACTTATGTTTAAGACAAAATCTAGAATGCATGAATCCAGAGAATGAATATGTTTACAAAGAAGTTGTGAGCTAGTATTCTTTTTATATTTCTTTACCACATCAGTACATATAGGCTATTGGAACACAAATGCAACTGTAGTGTGCGGTTGTGCAATAGACTCTTTCATTCCCTCAGGGCTTTGGTTATGAATCCTCGAGGCAGGGCATGGCACTGCTGTTTACTTTAACTGAAGCTGACTTACAGTAACAGCGAGAGGCATTAATGACCCCACTGAGTTGAAACTAGTACATTTTTGCTGTTTGTCAACCTGATGCGATGGACAGATAGATGGGGAACATCTGTTAAGCTAAGCATGCATGTACACACACACACACACACACACACACACACACACACACACACACACACTGGCTCAACAGGGCCCCAGTAAGGGGTCTGTTCCTATCGTAGTCGCTGCAGGTGTCCTGAGATAGGCACACACACTGACAACACATGACCAGACCACACACACAAGCAGAATACAGCAGGCACGTTAAAGCTTAAAACCCTCACACGCTGTTGGCACTGTGACCAGCCCATATTGGCACCATCTGTTGTTCAAAGGGAATTCATTGAATGACACAAAGCAATTTGACATATGAATCCCTGCCATTTTAGCAACAAATTCATATTTACAGCGGTTGGAAAATTCTACAAAAGAAAGATGGATTGTTATATTTCATGCACTCATTTGCTCTCAGCTCCTATAGAGACTTCAGAGAAGTCATAAGGACTTTATTTTTACAATATTGTCTAGTGCTGTCAGGTGAAGCAGGCATGTTTTCAGTTTTTGTGTTTTTTGTTTTTTTTAAATTTGGGAGTTAAAAGTAGTGGGAGTGGTTGGCTCAGCAGCACGTTACCGGTCGTACAAAGCTTAACCGCTCACTGGTCGCTTTGCCACAGTATGAGGTTATAGCACACAACTCCGGGTCAATGTCATTGACAGTCAATGACATTGAACCCCCCTCCTAACCCCGGAGGGGAGAGGAGAGTTGGGTACCCGGTGGTCAGTGCTCCTGAGGACAAGGATAAGACTCAGTTTAAAAGTTTGAACTTATGTCTTTTTTTGCATAATAGAAACATCAGTGTTCTACATTCTTCATCAGCTGGTTTGGCAAGGCGTAATTCAGCTCAATTCAAAACCTTGGGCTCAGATCAACTCGGGGAAGCAAAAAGATAAATCCACTCCGCAGCATGGACGAGCAAAGGCTGTGGCTGTGGCAGAGCTGAGCAGAAAGGAAATTAGAGGACTCAATTAGAGCAAATGTTTCTCGAAAGACACATTAGTCACTTACGAAGGCAATCTTTGAAGGTTGGCCTAACAACCATGGAACTGGCAGAATAATGTGGTGTGGAGTGGAGAGCCAGGACTTTGTACTGAAACTGACTGCAGATGAGTCTAAGGTGTTCAGCACTGCAGCAGCCATAGAATCTCAGCCGCGCCCCCCTGCAGGAAGAGAAAAGGAGCTAGCAAAAAGGAAATAGAACTTGGAAAATTAACAAATTTAAAGAAACTGGAAGGAGGACACCTGTTGTAACGATGAAACTTTGACAATAAGGAATGAAAAAAAACAAACATTTGTGGGGTTAATTATTTGGTTACAGATGAAGTTTCTGTAGAAATATTTCAACTATCCATTTTACAAACTAAAGCTTGTCAAATTCTGATGCTGGATATAGGTGGGGTACTTCCACAGGAGGTTAACTTTGTGCATAATTCCTCATAGGCTTTGCAGCAACTTTAGGTCTGTTTGGGTCCATGGCCTGCAATTGTTTACACCAACAACAACCCTTGAACTCACTATACTTTCTGCATAAGAAGTCTGTTAATTAGCTCTTATTTCTCCAGTATTAAACATTGGTTATGCATCATATTAAAGTAAATTACAAGTCGACAGTGCTTCAAGGCAAAATCTCCTGAGATAAGCGCTGATGCAATTCTATGTCATAAGCTAAATTAAAAAAGTAAAATATGAGGCCACTTTTTATCACTATAAAGCTACTTCATCTGTCAAGAGGTCTTCACCTCCCAGAGGTGAAGACCATCAATCAGAGACAGCTGGCCACTGTCTCCAGGTTATGAGACCTGTACTATCCTGGTGGTCTAGAGGCTCGCTTTCCCCTGAGAGAGGCCACCTTGTTTACTTTACTTAGTTATTTAATATTTTACCAGCTTATTAAATATCTTATTTAGTATCTAATTTATCTTAATTAGCGTGACAGTAAGCTGATTATTAGTGACATTTTTTAAACAATTTACTCTCTCTTAGTCACTCTTTTAGTAACGTGTGCCTCCCTTAGTTGTCGTGCACTGAGAGTTGGGCCTTAACAATGCGAGTGTTTATCGAAAAAGGCCCAATTTCACTGACAGTAAGATCAGTCGTGCGCACACACAGAAACACAGACTCATTGCTTGTTAGTGGTGGCGGTGAGCCAGTCTGAAGTCCCGGCCTGGTCCCATTGTGCTGGGGTTTTCCACTCAGACCTACTGGCAGTGGATGGCCCCGCCAGCCTCATATGACCCCTTGTCCACACCCACAAAGCGCACTCAGACATGCATTTACGCACAAATCGCATGCACACATGCTCTACACAAAGCACTACAGAGGTTTACACAAAGTATAATTAGAAAAGGCACCTAACAAAACACATGCACAGAGGCAGGAAGTGCAGCCAGTGGCTCTTGGCTGCCGGTTCAGACCTCTCCTGCACGTCATGAGACCAGAATCTTTATGAATGTCCTCGCTCCAGCTCAGTGGCTGCAGAGTGATAGACAAGCTGCCCACTCCAGCCAAAGTGGCATCTGTAGTCTTGAGTGTTAATCCATGAAGTGCCTCCTCTCCAAGAGCTAAAGCAAAATGAGTGTAAACATAATTTAGTTTGCTTTTAATGTTTTTGCATTAATTTAATCCTTCTTTAGTAGCAAACAAAATTAAATGAATCATTTAGGCTCTCTGGATATTAAAAACCTAAATATCATTGTATTATTTGACCTGAATGTAACAATTAAATGTCTTTATTTTAACCCAATCAGGCATGATCAATGTTTCATAAGACCATGGGTTTGCTGCAGTGTTCTGAGAAATTTATGGCAGATTACCCAGGATTGTAAACTGTAGATTAACATCTGACGTGCAGCAATTTAGAAATGATTTCTCTACTTCTTAATGAGCTGACAGTTAAATATGTTAAAAAAAAATCACAAATGCATGTGAATACTAATTCTTATGTTGGTCATTATTGTTGTCAGTAGCAATTTTTGAAAATGTCAATAACGCCACCAGGTTTTCTATTATTATTATTATCATTGTTGTTTTTGTTATTATAATTTCCTATAATTTCAATTATGTTATTGTATTCGTCCCAAACAAACGCCAGCCATTATCGAGTGGCTGCACTAGATGCTGGAATAACTCTCCCACAGCCAGTGATGTGGAAGCAGTAGATGTGGACCTGAAACCCACATACACGACTTCCCCTGCCCATTCATACAACGCTTTCAATCCCATTCTTTTTGTGGGGAGCAAAAGGAATCCATCCGGTCACACGCTCTGCAAAACCACCCAGCTAGGTCACAGGCACCGTTCCTGGCTGCATCTCTCCTAGGATGTTATCACTGGATAATCCACTCTGAGCAGAGGCAGTGACACACCAACCATGTCATTGTCTGACACTAGAGCCGTCTTTATACAGTATGGCTTCACATAATCTGAAGAAATTTATTTTTTTTTAGGCAACTTGGACCTCATTCACAAAATATTGCTCTTTTTGCAACTTGGGGTACATGTGTTACACTAAATGCATGAAGCTTTGTTCCTTTGGCAAACCGTAGATGCAAAAAGCAGCTTCTCCAAAAGTTGTAGTCCTGGCCTAATCAACACCTGGCAAGCCAGTATCAAAGCAACAGAGGGCTCTGAGAGAGTCATACCATACACCACATCAGATATATTAGCTGTTGCTAATCTGCCAAGTGACAGATCTTGTGTTGCATAAAAAGAGAAAACAGGCAGGCAATGAAAGGACTTTTTAAAAAGGCAAAGTATGTGCCTTTCTTCCTTACTGGGCTTGCATGTCCTGTGATTATTATTATCAGATCAGGATTTAAATCAGGATTAGATCAGACAACCCAATAAACGGGAATTCAGAAGTTTTACAACAGTATGTAGAGTCATTACCTTCATCTTTACCAACTGTAAATTGAACAGATAAATCCACATTGATGCTTCAGTAATTATAATCCAATGCCATCTGGTACACTAATTATATACTATGTAGAACATGGTAAACACAAGCTGGTAACAGCAGTAAAGAAAGTACAAAAAAATATAATCTTGTTATTCTCTCCTCAGCATTAATGAGTGCATGAAAGTTACAGTTATGGTGATTTATTTGTGTTTTCGTCCACGGTTGTATAGAGACAAACAGAAATGCATTGCTGTTGTGTTGGAATTAAAAGTGGTTCAAACAGTTTTGCCAGGCGATGTGACAGTGCGGAAGGTTAGTGCGCTGTGGGCCCCATAGACGGTAGATGAAGATCCATATCATTGTCCATATCAACTGAGGCTCCCCTGGGTTTGTTGCTTTAACAAATCCCTGCTCTTCCTATCCCAGTCACAACTCTCCCACTGCCACAGCCCTGTGGGTGTGTGGGGGCGAACATGCGAGCTACCACTAAATGTCAGATTTTGTGTGGTGCGCTTTGGTGTATTCTTGTGTGAAATCAATTTTAGGCAATTAAGTGTGAGATATGCAGTCATGACTCTTTGCTTTTGAGCAGTTCAGAATTCAGTTTGACGTAGCCTAAAATAGTATAATAATAATGTTCGTATTAATTGAAAGAAGAGTTAAACTGACTGTTTTTTGATTATTTGATCTCTCTCTCATGACTGTATTTGGGAAACATATTTATTTTTCCAAATGCTCATCACATATTTCAGTGTTTCTACATTTAGTGACCAGAGGGTGGTTGGAGCGTCTTGGCTAATTAGTATCAAACTAAATTAGCATGGATGCTTGAGTTCCAATTCAAAGTTTGTTTCCGTGGTCTTAGCCTGGGAGATTTTATTACGTGGCCTGGTGAGTTAACCAAATGCAAGACATATGTCTTGCATTTGGACATTAAAGCTGACTATTATATGATTAAATCAGTGACTTTTGATATATTTGGTTCAAATCTCAGCTCCCACCGGCCCCAGTCACGCAGAGGGAACTTTCAAACTGATATTGTGTTCCGTTTCTGCCAAAGTTTCACAATCATTTGCAGCCGAGATATACAGTATTTGTGCCATGGGGACAGTTTAGTTGATGCCAAACTGTCCTCTTAAAAATAAGTTAGAAGGAAATTAAAACTAAAGATAGACATTTTCCCACTTACTGGCACAGCACACAAACACACACATGCACATTGTTTTGTAGCTTATTCTTTTGACAACTAGGTCCATAAGTATTTGGACAGTGACACAACTGTTGTTTTTTGCCTCTGTACACCACAACAATAGATTTAGAAAAAAGAAAAACTCAATCAAGATGTGATTGAAGTTCAGATGTTCAGCTTCAGTTTGAAGGGTATCACTAGAATACAGCAGTATTCATTTAAACATTGCAGCCATTTTTACACTCAGACCCCCATTTCAGAGGCTCAAGCATAATTGGACAAAGTAATATAAATATAGCTATATGGATTTTGAGGATTTTGTCTGAAACACATTGATATCACCAAATGCTGAGTTCATCCCCCTTAGAGATGCTTTGCAAGGCCTTAACCTTGCCTTCAGTTTTGTTTTCAGTAACTGAGAAGCGTGCGCTATTAGATTGGGTTCAGCTGATTGATTTGACTACTGGAAAATAACCCATTCCTGTGCCATAAGAAGATCTTCGGTTGTCTGAATGTGAGCGGAAAATATAGGCCTATATACCTCAGAATTCATCCTGACTTTTTCCATCAGCAGTTCCTTTATCCTCCGACAGCCGTACATGCTCATGCCATAAAACTGCCTCCACCATGTGAGGAGTGTGGTACGCTTCAGAGCTGCTCCTGTCCCTCCACAGACTCTTGTCTCCCCATCATTCTGTAACAAGTTAATCCTCCCTTCGTTCATCTGTCCAAGGAAGTCTACTCCAGAAGTTGGTTGGCTTTTTAAGATTTTTTGTGTTTTATTTGATTATTTTTTGATATTTTTTTTTCTGGTTTGTTTGTTTTGTTTTTTTGTTTCTTTTCGTTTCGTTTCGTTTTCTGCCGCTTATCCGGGTCCGGGTCGCGGGGGTAACAGCCTGAGCAGGGAGATCCAGACACTCCTCTCCCCAGCCACTTCCACCACCTCCTCCGGGGGGACACCAAGACGTTCCCAAGCCAGCCGAGAGATGTAATCTCTCCAGCGTGTCCTTGGTCTGCCCCGGGGTCTCCTCCCGGATGGGCGTGCCCGAAGCACCTCCCAGGGAGACGTCCAGGAGGCATCCTGACCAGATGCCCGAACCACCTCAACTGGCTCCTCTCAATGCGGAGGAGCAGGGGCTCTACTGTGAGCTCCTCCCGGATGTCCGTGCTCCTCACCCTATCTCTAAGGCTGAGCCCAGCCACCCTGCGAAGGAAGCTCATTTCGGCCGCTTGTATTCGCGATCTCATTCTTTCGGTCACTACCCAGAGCTCATGACCATAGGTGAGAGTTGGGACGTAGATTGACCTATAAATTGAAAGCTTTGCCTTCTGGCTCAGCTCTCTCTTCACCACAACAGACCGCTTCAGCGTCCGCATCACTGCCGACGCTGCTCCAATCCGTCTGTCAATCTCCCGCTCTATTTTCCCCTCACTCGTGAACAAGACCCCGAGATACTTGAACTCCTCCACTTGGGGAAGCGACTCTCCCCCGACCCAGAGTGGGCAATCCACCCTTTTCCGGCTAAGAACCATGGCCTCAGATTTAGAGGTGCTGATTCTCATCCCTGCCGCTTGACACTCGGCTGCAAACCGTCCCAGTGAGAGCTGGAGGTCACTGTTCGATGAGGCCAACAGGACCACGTCATCTGCAAATAGCAGAGACGGAATCCGGAGGCCACCGAACCCGACTCCCTCCGCCGCTTGATTGCGCCTAGAAATTCTGTCCATAAAAATTATGACCCCAGTGATGGGAGAGCCCAGCCCAAAGTCCTCCGGCTCTGCCTCCTCTTCAGAATGCGTGTTGGTGGGATTGAGGAGATCTTCGAAGTATTCCTTCCACCGCCGAACTATAGACTCAGTTGAGGTCAGCAACTCCCCTCCCACACCGAAGACCGTGTGGACGGGGTTCCGCTTTCCCCTCCTGAGTCGCCGAACAGTTTGCCAAAATTTCTTCGGCGCCGACTGGAAGTCTTGTTCCATGGCCTCACCAAACTCCTCCCACACCCGGGTTTTTGCCTCAGTGACCACCCGAGCCGCAGATCGCTTGGCCTGCCGGTAGCTGTCTGCTGCCTCGGGAGTCCCACAGGCCAACCATGACCTGTAAGTCTCCTTCTTCAGCTTGACGGCCCCTTTCACCTCTGGTGTCCACCAGCGGGTCCTGGGATTACCGCCACGACTAGCACCAGCGACCTTGCTACCACAGCTTCGAGCAGCCGCCTCGACAATGGCAGCGCGGAACATGGCCCACTCAGACTCCATGCTCCCCACTACCTCCGGGATGTGGTTGAAGCTCCTCCGGAGGTGGGAGTTGAAGACCATTTTCACAGGGTCCTCAGCCAGACGTTCCCAGCAGACCCTCACTATTCGCTTGGGCCTACCTGGTCTGTCCGGCTTCTTCCCCCGCCACCTGATCCAACTCACCACCAGGTGGTGATCAGTTGACAGCTCTGCTCCTCTCTTTACCCGAGTGTCCAGCACATACGGTCGCAGATCAGATGATACGACTACAAAGTCAATCATTGACTGTCGACCTAGGGTGTCCTGGTGCCAAGTGCACTTATGGACACTCTTATGGCTGAACATGGTGTTAGTTATGGACAAACTGTGACTAGCACAGAAATCCAATAACTGAACACCACTCGGGTTCAGATCGGGCAGTCCGTTCCTCCCAATCACACCCCTCCAGGTCTCGCTGTCATTGCCCACATGAGCGTTGAAGTCTCCCAGTAGGACGATGGAGTCCCCAGTAGGGGCACTCTCCAGTACCTTTTCCAAGGACTCCAAAAAGGGTGGGTACTCTGAACTGCTATTTGGCGCATAGGCACAAACCACAGTCAGGTCCCGTTCCCCAACCCGAAGGCGCAGGGAAGCAACCCTTTCGTCCACGGGGGTAAACTCCAACACATTGGCTGAGAGCCGGGGAGCTATTAATAAGCCCACGCCTGCTCTCCGCCTCCCACCTGGGACAACTCCAGCATAGAACAGAGTCCAACCCCTCTCAAGAAGACTGGTTCCAGAACCCGAACTGTGCGTTGAGGTTAGGCCGACTATATCTAGCCGGTATCTCTCAACCTCACGCACAAGCTCAGGTTCCTTCCCCATCAGAGAGGTAACATTCCATGTTCCGATAGCCAGCTTCAGCAACCGGGGATCGGACCGCCAAGGCCCCTGCCTTTGACTGCCACCCGATCCACATAGCCCCGGACCTCTATGGTTCCTCCTGTGGGTGGTGGGCCCACATGAGGACGGACCCATGTTTCCTTTTCGGGCTGAGCCCGACCGGACCCCATGGAAAAAGGCCCGGCCACCAGGCGCTCACCTACGGACCCCTTCCCCAGGCCTGGCTCCAGGGCGGGGTCCCGGTATCCCTCCGGGCAGGGTACACAAGTCCTTGTTATTATTCACCATTATAGAAGTCTTTGAACCGCACTTTGTCTGGCCCCTCACCTAAGACCAATTTGCCTTGGGTGACCCTACCAGGGGCAAACAGCCCCCGACAACATAGCTCCTAGGATCATTAGGGCACCCAAACCCCTCCACCACGGTAAGGTGGCGGTTCCAGGAGGGGTTTTTTTTTTGTTTTTTTTTTTGTTTTTTTTTTTGTTTTAGCCGATTTTAATTCAAATCCGTTTTTCTTGTTCTCTATATTACCAGTGGTTTGCACCTTGTTGTAGATTGTATACATTTATGAAGGTGTCTCTATATTGTAGCCTTTGACAGTGATATGTCTACCTCCTCCAGAGTGTTTTTGACTTGGTTGGATGTTTTAAATAGGTTCAAATAGGTTTTTCTTCACCTGGGAAAGAATCCTAAATGCACCTCAGTTGTCTTCTATGGTCGTCCAGGCCTGTTGGTGTCGCTGAACTTTCCAGTAAATTCCTTCTATTTTGAAGGAACATTTATATCTAGTTAGAAAATTGTTGTTTTGGCTACTCCTAATAATTTGGCAATCTGTCTATTTGTTTTATTGTGTTTTAAGCTTAATTATGGCCAAAATCAATTGCCTTGAATTTGGACCTCATATTGAAACTTCAGCTGAACAGCATCCAAAGGAAGGTTTAACACTTGGAATCAACGCCACAACTTGTATCTTCTTAGTTTGTCATAAAACAATTAGGAACTAAACCAGAACTGCCATGAAACTGCATGTGAATGAATTGTACAATAACTATTGAGCTTCTGAAAATGGGAACTTTATGTGCAAAATGGTTAATGCAATGCTCTTGTCATACCTCTCAAATTAAAGCTGAAATTCTAAACTTAAGTCACATTTTGGTTGCTTTTGTTTAAATCCACTGTTGTTGCACAGCAGCAAAATACTTTTGTGACCTAACTGAACTTTTCCTCTTTTTCATGATAGGATGAGCAGCAAGGATTTGACTGGAGGGCAAATTAAATTGTGTAATTGATTTGAAAGCATCACCTGTGATGAGTTATCATAAAGAGAGGCCCTGTTTGGTGATATTGGAAGTAAACGCAACTCTTTGTCTAAATCTCAAAGTCCTCTTGATGCTTCATTTCCATCTGTTTTCTATCGCATATCCTGTTAAGGGTAACGAACAATCATCCACACTCACATTCACACCTACAGGAAATTTAGAGTAACCAATTAGCCTAACCCCATATTTGCATGTTGGACTGTGGCAGGATGTCGGAGTACCGTCTGCCGATATTGTGGTGAATGTTTGTGTGTGTGTGTGTGTGTGTGTGTGTGCACAGTTTAGCAGTTCCTAGTTGAAGGTCTTATGTCCCTGTCCTATAGGCCTGGTAGATGATAAGATAAATAGATATAATATATAAGGTTTGAGGCCATAATATAGCTTTTTTTGTTTTAGTTTATTTGTTGTTTTTTTTTTTTCAAGAAATTGAGGGAAATCCTCAATCCGTGTCTACCTATCAAAGTGTGTACCTCTATAGGAGCGGGCCTTTCCCTGTACTCATTCTTTCCCCTAATTAATATTTGTTTCCTGCATTTAAAAGTTAAATGCATCAATCTGGTGCACTTTCAGAGCAGGTTTAAGAGGTTAGATCTACAGTTAATTACAGTTAACAACAATTTGTTTAACACATTGGTTATATGCATGAGTGTAGATGACATGGCAAATAAATCTCTGTGTAAAAATGGTTACTGACTGTAAATGAGATGCTCACACACAAAGTGTTTCACATTTTAAGCTGAGAAGTGTTAAAATATTTTTTGTGTCATTATGTGACTATGGTGCCGTAAAATTAGTCTATGTCAGAGTGCCATATTCTTTGTAATTAGTGGGACACCCAGCAACATTATAATACTTATTACGTGTAGAGAAAGGGAGGGAATATACAGTATTTTCTCCCTTTGGTGTAAGAAACACATGACGGAAGTTATTCCTACAGTATTTATCACAGCAACAATGCAAAATTGTATCATGCTACTCGTGCAAAAGCCCTGGTGTTTGGAACGAAACAAGTCTTTATATTTATTTATTTTATTATTTCTACTTAAGTCTTTATTTTCCTTCCCACCTATTATGCCCTTCCAAAGGCATTGGCTGGGGTGCGGTGAAGTAGGAAGGGAAAAGGCTAGATGGAGAGAGATGGATGAAGAGAGGAATAAAGGAACTGAGAGAAATAGTCCTGTGACTGCCTTTAATGAGCCAACTGGGCCCAGTCCAGTTGCTGCAGTGTTCTGGAAAAAGAAGCCATCGTCTGTAAACCATCTTCAATTGTGTCCACTTGGACCTGCTTTCAGCACCTGTCACCCATCCCATCAGTGTGACAAACTCAAATAAACATCCAAATTTAATCACACAATTACCACTGAACCCAACAGTTTCTAAAGAGAGCCGAAAAAACGACAAAACAGAGCAGCTGTGGAATTTATTTTCCGTCTTTTACTTTTTCCCTTTGTTCCTTAATTTATGGTTAATTGTTGTGAGGCACATGTGTGCTCACACGCAAGGCAAAAGTTTTGGTGCCGTGAGGGAGGGCAGCACATTTGGTCATTTCATTGCCTGATTTCTCCAAAGTGTTTTCAGGCTGTGATGCAATGTACTGACTTAGTCATTCTGTTTATTGACAGCTGTTTTAGGTCACATGCTCACATGCAGAGATTTACTTTACTTAATTACATGAGAACTGTAAAATGCTTAGGTTGAGGCATGTTGCAAGCGGTGAATGAGCGCTGAATACTGGTACGGCTGTTGGAAGTGTCTCATGTTGTGGATAAGCATTAATGGTTGCATTTCCAAGACAAACTGAACATAGTGAAAGAAAATGACACGTCACTATTAACCACATTCAACTTTCTAAGATTTTTCCTCCAGTTGTTATTTTTTCTGAGAGGAAAGAAAAGAGAGAAAAAAAGTGTATTTTTTGGAACATCAGCATGCCACGATATTGGGTTATATTATTAAATTTCATTCATAAGTTTTCTTGTAATGCAAGCTAGCAGTACGGCTCTAGGGATGGCGGTGTTGGCGTGATGGTCCACCACTTTGTTTTTGCAATATCTCAGACGTGTGTGGATAGATTGCCATGAAATCTGGAACAACTTTAAAAATTTAAAAAAAATAAAAAAAATTGAGTTAAAACAAACTCAAATTTATTCAAACATAACCCATTTAGTACACCCCAAGCCCAGGGAGAGAGTCTTTACTATTCAGTCTGTAAATTTTTGTCGTTATACAATTACATTACAAGTGTTGGGACTGTGGCGCAGCTTATGTGTGGCCCCAGTTCTGTCAGTATCCTGAGAACCTTGTCCCACATGATGCCAACGGACCACATGCCCTTGGATATACGTTAAAATTTGCCATGTTATCAATGATGGCTCTCTGTTTTAACTTGCCAAGTCTCCCTTGAAAAAACAATTCTTAATCTCAATGGGATCAACCTGGTTAAAAAAGGGTAAAATAAATATAATTACTATTTTTTTGGATTTAATTGTAATGAAGAACACAACACCAGTTTGACTGAGAGTTCATTGAGTGTACAGTAAATGAAAATTATTTAGGAAAAACTAAACATTTTGAGACAACCACAAACCAGCACAGTTTAACTGACAAGTTGACAATTGATTCACATGTATGTGGACCAAATACTGCCCAATAATGCCCAAAATATTTTTTTATTTAGTGCTTATTAGCATATGTCAGCAACTTTGCACATTAAAAAAAGCATGTCCAAGATGGCAATAATTAAATTTGTTAACCATCCCCGTTATCGGCATGCAGATGTTAAAATTTAGCAGACCTACAGAGCCACAACTTTCTTATAGACTGTTGGCTTTCAAGTGTATGGTGTGTAAAACACACAACAAAATGGTCTGCTCATCCATTTTGGCTAAAATAATGGCTAAGTTCCTCCACAGAATTCAACATTTGAAGTTCAGCCAGCGATATTAATGAAAGAAATCTTGAAAAACACTCCAATAACACTTGGAGGACTGTCAAAACAGGCTTCACTAAACCAGCTTTGCTGATATAGAGGAGATGCTGGGAAAGTCAGGCTAATGTCTTCCTTATTTTCTGGTACAATGAAAAGAACCTCCTTTTGGCTGACTTTCTTCTCATTGCAAACTATGAAGATTGGATCGGTCTCGTCTTTGACTGATAACAAAGAAAATCTTGCACAAGAAGGGGAAGGGAAAGGAAATTGGCTTCTTCAATAGTCATTCTACCTCAGATTTGTTGTCATCCATGAAGACACTGCCAGCCCCAAAGCTGAAAGATGTCCAGAATAAATATCAAGATTGCTGGCAAGACAAGCAGAGAGGCTGGGAAGCACAAATGTGTGTTGACCAAATGCCGGCTATAAATGTTTTTATCACAAGCTGCTAATTGTCATCTTTTTTTAATGTCCCCAGATCAATCTCTTTTGTGTTTGAATGAGGAATTTATGTTTTGTTGACTATTGCATTTTTGTACTATTCAGGCTATATATAGAATATGTTTTGCAGCTTAAATATGGCTAAATTAGGGTAAGAACCTGGTGTGCAGCTGACCATGTCTATTATCTTTACATTGTTGGTCTGTTGCAAAGTGTTTCCATGGGTTTACTTTGCTGCAGGTGTGTTTATGGTGCAGCAGGTGCTGCTGGCTGCCATGCCTTGCAGCGAAGGAGGGAGGGTGTCATGGCCAATATACGAGGGAAAGAACCCCTCACACATGGCACCAGTAATGTAGGCCTCTGGAAAATCCATTTGAACTCTTGCACAGCCTGACACACGCACACAGTGAGCACTGAGCGATACACGTAAGTAATACAGTAAAGCACACATGAGGATATAAGGAGACAGGCGTTTTATGCATGCACGCACAAAGACTGCATCTCAAATTTGGATTTGTTTGATTTATTAAAGCAGTCACGTTGTGTGAAAAATAAAGAACAGTAAGTCAAAGCATTCTCCCTTTATAATGAATGAAAAATGTCTGTTTGCTTTGGCCAAGTGACTTTAAGTGTGAAAATCAAAAGAGCCTCCATCATCTGTTTAAATACAGAATGATTCAACCTCTTTCCTAACAGTCCACCGTGTTAAATTGTCCACCATTTAATGTAATTGATCAATGTAACTACAGTGTTTTTATACATTTATTTGATTCTTGTTGATATAATATGTATCTGTCTTTGCATAAATCATAAAAAAAAATGCCTTATGCCGGCAACAGCCAGACGTACACCAGGCCATCTGGTGTGTGTCCGTACGTCTGTCCATACATCCTTTTCAACCATTCTTGTGAACGTGATATCTCAGGAATGCTTTGAGGGATTTTCTTCAAACTTTTCACAAATGTTCATTCGGCCTCAAAGATGAACTGATTCGATTTTGGAGGTCATAGACCAAGTTTCAAGGTTACTGTGGCCTCGTGGGCTACACTTGTACACTGGAAACAAAATCAGATCAAAACCACTTTGATTCGGCCTTGATCAGTAAACTTTGACTCTTAGAGGTCAAAGGTCAAGGCAAGGTTACTGTGACCTGGAATCTTGTGAGCACAATATTTCATGAACTGAGAGATTTTTGTCGAAATTGCCACAAATTTCCATTTGGACTGGAAGGCGAATTGATTTACTTTTGTACGTCAAAGGTACACCTGCAACCTTAAATATTATGAGGTCGCAGAATAGTTTTTTGGCCAGTGTGAAAGTGGTATTAAAAACAAAAACGTGTTCTCTACCCTTCCAAACAGACTCTAGTCTTATAATTTTAGTCAAACTTTTTCCTTTTACTTTTAATTTGCACCCTATTATTTATATAACTCAGTAATCTTTACTTTCTCCCCCAAAGTACCAACAAAACAAGAAGACCTCCTGTTCCTATAAAAATCTGCCATAACCTAATTGGTTTCACCAATATTCGTGTTCAGGTTTGTCCATCTAAAACGTTTTTTAAGAATCATCAATCAATAACACTCTTTACTCTTTATTCGACCATTTGACCAATTCAGTTTATTTATTTATTATTTTAATTAATTTTACACTGCACACTTCTATATACTTATATACTTGTGTTTATTTTATTTAAAATAATTTAACCCTCAAACATTTAACTAGTTCTGTAATGCAAAGTTTATAACAAAACATGCAAAAAAAAAAAAAATTGTACTAATCACGCTACCACAAGTTCACCCTAGCACTTCTTGACACACCACTCTACTTTCACTGTTTGCTTTGTTTTCTATGTAGAGGCATATAACTGCAAGGGAGTCGTTTTTCTAGTTTCGCTATGTGTCAAGGTCACTGAAGTTAGACGTTTTTGTCCTCTAGGGGGCACTGCCCCTCTTTTTCCCCTCCTCCATTTTGTTTATTTTTTTCCATCCATTCAAAACACCTCCCTCTCAATTTTTATTATTATCATTTTTATTTTTTTCTCCTTTTTTCTCCTTCCATGAGCTTTGTTCAGGAGTTGTTGTTTTGTTCTGCTCCCTCTCTGTCAGTCACTGTACACAGTGTCAGTCTGCACTTTGTGTACAGTGGTGGTGTTTGTGTCTGCATGGCTTTAGCTCTTTCTTTTTCATTAGCTACAGCTATGTTGCATTAACAGATGCTGATTGTAGGGGTCCGTCTCAGTCCTGAAAGTTCATTGGGTTTGCCTGAAAATGGCAGCAGTGACCCTATGCAACGCCTCCCTTCCTTCAGTTACACACACACATTAGCTTCTTTGAGTGTAAACCCACATCTAGTACTTCCCTGAAGCATTATTGTTGACTTGACTCTTGGTTGTTTTGTCTCCCACTCAAATAAATCGCCTGCTCGTTATCACATAGCAACAAATATTTACATCTCTCCTAAATCTCAGAGAAACATTCTCATGGCCTCCTTGATTGGTTATGTCACACATAGTCCTGCTACGCCAGCACAAGTTCATTTTCAGTCATGAATCATTGTCCCGTGACAACAAATAAGATGTCCCTTTGTGCTCATGAGACTTGAGGGTAATAACTGTATTCACGTCCTGAGTGGCTACACAGGTATTCCTGTCGTACTATGTTATTTGCATTTTATGCCAGGGGTAAGGTAAATATTTGCATTCCGCCACAAATGCACTCCACCATCATATAATGCATCCAGTGGCTCTTCTCCTTGGCTAGTGATTAATCATCAGGTGCTTGCAGCCTCATCATCATCATAGGGCGATCTTGTGTATAGGGTCAAAGCAAAAGGACAGAAACTAAATAGCTAGGTGGTGTATTTGTACGTGTCTGAGTGTTCCCATCATGTGTGTCAGGTGTAGCTGAAAATGCTGTGCTGAGGAGAGGAAGAGAGTCACTTCCTTCTTGGACTTTGATGTCGAGACTCATTTCCTGTCGTCACAGTACTAGAAAGACCAGGGAAGGCGGGTGTTCTTTTGAACGGGCTGTCTTTGTTTTGACAAGAGGCCTTTCTCATTACTTTGAAATCACTGTGCCAGGAGAGATTCATACTCATCAAAGTTTGGAGAGACTTCAAAACAAAACAAACAGTAATGTTTTTACATTTGTTCAAGACATAGACTTAAGGAAAAACAACTTTGACATGTCCCGTCCTTAACATGCAGTATTTTAATGACAGAGAATCTTTAACAGGCCGCCAGGGAACAAAACAGAACATTCCGTTTTTAGAGAGGAAATAGTCCTTCAACAGTAGGATGCGCTCTGCTGGCTGTGTTATTTAGTTCTTCTCAGAAGCAATTAGAGTCCGTTAATTAAGCTTATAAAACGCAGGCAGAAGTTGTGCTACAGGCGTAGCCATGGCATTGAAAGTGGCACATTTCTAGGAAATGTAATAGTGAGGTTTAGTTATTCATTGGAAATGAAAAAGGCGAGTCAGCAGGGGAGACCTGTTCTTAATTTGTCCAGGAAATACATTTAAATTCTGCTTTGCCAGGCTGCAGTGGTAACATTATTCATGCCGCAGATTACTCTGGATTGAAATGTGAAATCAAAACATTAAGGCATGTAAGGTAGATTTGGTTACCATTTCCTGAGAGAACTTCACCAAGTCCAAAATACTGCATATGTCAAATGACACCAACTTACAATTTCAGGAAAAAAAAGAAACTATTTGGGGCATTAGATGTATAATTGGAAAATATCCATGGTTGTGTGGCTTTTGTAAATTTGTTTCTACACTCAACAGGATCATGCGATTATTGTCTGATGGAGCTTGATGTCCATTGGACAGATGTCAGTGAGTTTTATGTCCGTCTCTGATGGCAAACTCTTCTCTGATGAATTGTCAATATTGTCAGCAGTTGTCCCAGCCCTCAGCAAAACATGACCAGCGAGCATGCAAATGGCTGCAAAACTACTTACATGTGCATGTCTCAGCGTGTCTTTGCGTATCATAAACTATGTCCTCTTGCAAACAGGTTTTTTTCCCTGCTGTATTGCCTACATATGTGCGTGTGCAACAATACTGTACTGCACACATGGAAGCATGTTTGAGTGTGCACCCTTATGTGTTAATGGAAATTTGAATGTGTGTGTGTGTGTCAAGGAATCGGCACACCTGTAGGTGGGTGTTCATTACAGCAGGCCTGAGTGATGGCTTGGCCCATGGGAGACCCTTGTTCATTGTCATCTCCCCTCACTTAATTAGCCCTCCCTCACATGTCAGTGGAGACCACTGAAGGCCCCCCTTGTGTATTTGCGCGTGCATGTGCACACACACAATCCCACACATATGTTAAGGATTGAACTTTGTGCTTGATATGCTGCCAGGGGATACACAAATGTGTGCGCACACACCCACGCACACGCTCAGACACATGCTGTATCTACACCTCCTAAACCTATCACCAAAGCACCTGTGCAGAATTTTAAGAGAGAGATTACACTGGCACAGGCTGGCCCTTGTTTCGTTGAAATTACACCTCAGTAGTTGTTCAGAAACAGCAGTGTGGAAGTAAATGTCTCTCAGTTTCCAACTGTATCGGGGACTTTCACTCCAGGAGATTAGAAGTTGACCCATTACTGGAAATGCTGCAAGCATGCCTCATTGTTGTGAAATAGCAGTAAGCTCCACTGCAAGAAATGCAAAGACTGTACTAAACTGTACAACATATTTTTCATAACAGACAGTTGTATGCTTAACTTGCCACATGCATGAAAATGTAAGTTCTCATTATTGTTTATGAGTTTTTGATTTCACTGTTGTGCAAAAAAGATTTACACACTGCTATTCTGATTCAGCAAAAAGCCTTTGTTGGACATTTTTTGTAGTGTAGATGCCTGTGCAGGTCTGCGGCGTGTGTGCTGGAGATAAGCTGCTTATTAAATGACATCGTTATACCCCACCTTGGGCCTGGACTCACTTGGCCTCCAGCGAGGAGAGAAAAAAAAAAAGCGCGAACGTGAAATCAGAGTAGTGGAGGAGGGAACAAAAATTGGGAAGGGAAGGTGTACAGTGTTTTTTAGAGGGAGAGTTTCTTAAGAATAAAAATCTGTGTGAGTGTGTGGTGGAGTGTTAGAGAATAAAACTGATTCACGTTCTACACAAATATGACTGCTGAAGCGTCTTCTGAGAAATATTTTTGGAGTACTGAGACCACAGATAGAAGCACACTTCCAAAACTGCAGGTTGCACAGCACAGACTCGATTAGGAACTGATCCAAGCGCTGTGGCACCATGAATTCTACAAGAAAGGATCTCTAGATATAGCTTCACTGCAGTAATTTATGTATTTACATTTGGCTTAATACAGCTTGTGTACATGATCCTCCACAGGTTTGTAAAAATAATATGATTTCATCATGCAGACGTTGTTAGCAGCATGCAGCAACAGAAGAGAAGACTGTAAAACTTTCAGGGGGTGAAGCGAGCACTCCCAGCTAATAACATTTCATTTGGTGGAGTCAGTATTATTTTTGCTCCTTGCTCCCAAACTGACACCCATCCCCTCCCTCCAACACTGCTCACATGTGTTCTGGCTTTGCTCCGGGGCCAGGGGGTGGTAGAAGACAGGGAGGAGCGGGGTGGGTGGGTGTGCGTGGCGGGCGGACTCCTTCAGCTCCTCTTTCGGACCTGTCAGGCAGGCGGCCAGGGAATAATGTGGAAATGTGGCTGGCTGGCGTCGACTTGATTAAGTCTGCGCACGTGTCTCTGCAGAGAGGAGACCCCAGGCTTAATCACCCGCTAGCCCTGAAACTCTACTTCTCCTCCTCCTCAGCTCTCTCTCTCTCTCTCTCTCTCTCTCTCTCTCTCTCCATATCTCTCCTTTTTCTTTCTTTCTCTCTGTGCTTGCTCTCTTCGGGTGCTGCCCATTCTCACTCCTCCCACTCCTAGGCCAAAGGCACTGAAGGCAGGTTTTTTTTCCCTCCCTCCCTTGCTTTTTTTTTTTCGGATTTTCATTTTTCAGTGCTTTTTTCCCTTCTCGCTCCCTGTGTGTAACTGACTTTTCTTTTGTTTGCCAAGCCCTTCTTTCACTCTCTTTATCTTGCAATCTT
>KV751345.1:1672650-1693454 GCA_001698575.1 Mola mola
AAGCTCAATGGCACATTGCATACAGAATACATGGATATGAAACTTTTATTTTAAAAAAACAAAACAAAAACCCTCTTACTTAAAATCTTCCCTGAAAAGAGTAAGATTTAAAGATTTAAAGATGCTGTAAGCTTTTGCTGTTTTATTTGGATAGGAAAGGGGGATATTGCTTTTTTTAATAGCACAATGATATCAAATGGAATGGGATATGACTGCTATTTGAAAAAAATAGCTGAGCATATTGTTTTAATGAATGCTCCTAAAATCATGAAATGTGTCATTTGTACCCCATAGCCTAGCCTAGTTACACTGTACCTTTGCCCTACTTCCTCCTCCTTCCCTTCTGCCAGGTCGTTCGTGTTCCTCTATTCAGTCTGGCACTTTTGTGAATATTCCTCAACCCTCTCTCTTTCCCGCTGTAGTTGGGGTGGTGGTGGTCTCAGTGACACATTGTCCTTTATCTCCCCTTTTTGCCAGAAATGCTGAGTCTGCTTCTATCCAGCCGCCCCCTGTCCAGCAGTCTCTCGTTTTCTGATTTTCTGTTCCCCCTTTATTTCTGTTTTCCTGTATGTACACCTCTCTGTTTTTATCTAACCTCCCCTTTGCTCCTATTCCCAGCACCCCTCTGCCCTGAGAGCACTTTGTCTGTTGTTGTGCCCTGTTTTGATATATGTGTGTATTTGGCCACAGTGTGCTCAGCGGGGAGCCGGACTGACCGGACTGGTCTAAACAAAGAGAGGAAACTTGGCAAAGGAAGCACACAGTCACACAACACAAAAATCCTGAAACACACACTGCGATGACTGTACTATTACTACCCCGTACGGCAGACAGGCACATACAGAATCTCCTTGCAAGTCTGAACTTGGCCTGCATACAACAACCATGCAATTCCTTTTTTCTTTCTGACGAAATCTCTGAACGCTGCCCTCGACGCACTGTTTTGCACTAACATAATGAATACACAATAAGAGGTGTCAATATGTGCCAATAAATCTGTACCTGTGCTAGAGGGAGGTCGAAGGCCAATGTCTTTTGCAACAGTTGCAGATGCTCCTGGGATTTCAATATTTTGCTCACAAAGTTCTGACATTTCTTTCTCCAATTAAGGACACGTCTCCACTCCCTTTCCATGTACAAAAATGAATGAATGAATGAGTAATTTGAAGTCAGAGCCTGCGCAGTAGCGACCAGGCTGCAGAGCGGTAGGTATCGATTTCCCGCCCATACACCCATCCATCCAACTGCAAGCAGAGCTCAGCTGTTAGTCATGAATTGTCACCCTATTTTTGTGGCATCAAATAAATAATTAAAACGAAACTGATCAGAAACATGAACAATTGAGCATAGATCAGTATAATAGGGACAGCCTAAAACAACAGAAACAATTTTGTTCCATCCATCCATCCATTTCATCCATTTTCTACCGCTTATCCTGTTAGGGGTCGCGGGGGGGGGGCTGGAGCCTATCTCAGCATCTTCGGGCGAGTCGCCAGTTCATCACAGGGCTGACATATAGAGACAAACAACCATCCACACTCACATTCACACCTACGGGCAATTTAGAGTGACCAATTAACCTAACCCCCAGTTGTTCAATAATTTATTTGAGGTGTAATTTGAGTCTGAGTCTGAGTTTGAGTTTGAGTCTTTAGTTTAGCCGAAGACCCACCTGATATGGTGATGATGAGGAGGGTTTATGACCTACACTGTATCCTATCACCAAGGGGTGATTGGCTTCTCTTTTGGGGAGTCCTTATTGCCTCCATCTTTATATACAGAGTATCATCATATATATCATCACATTTTGCTGGTGAATTACAGTAAATATGTGTAAGCATGCCTTACATCCAGGTGGATTCCCATATAACCCTCATGAACGGGTAATTGCTTTACAGTGGTTTACCATCTGATAAACCTCCAAACATTCAGGTAATCTTTTTTTACCATCTTTATACTGGTACCTGCTGCTACACACCCACACTACTGCAACCCTTTGTGGTTTTTTTAAACGTCTATTTTTGGCTGTTTTCAGCTGTACTCTCAGTCCGGCAGCCTTGCCCTTGACTCATTGCACCACCCTGTGCTGCAACCGAGCTGAACTTGTCTTTCTCACATCGACACATCCCAACGTTGATGTGGTATCTTTATAGCACTGTGAACTCGATAACATGCAACGAGCGGTGCTCTGGTATGAGTAAGATAGCGCACCGTGCCGTTTGTGTGCCGTTTGTCGTGCAGCCCAGCAGTAAATCATGTTTCGGCAGTGCGTTGAGGATGCAGCCCCTGGCAGCTCCCAGGCGGCCTTTGGCTCTGGCTCCCTTCTCCTAGCGCCACTCTCTAATTTCAGAGCCAGGACCCTGCCTACTACTGTGTCTTTACCGCATTCCCACAAACCAGAGACGGACAGTCTGCCTGCATGTCTGGCCGCTTGCTCTCCATCTCACTCTGTCCCTCTCTGCCTCTCTGCCCTGTGTCGCTCTATCACTCTTTCGCTCTCACTTTTGCCTGCTGAGTTTGCCCCGTCTTTCCTCTGTCTCTGTCTGGTTCTATGCCTTTAGGATGATAAGTCTGTAGTCTCACTCACAGCATGTAAATCATGTTATACCTTGCCATGTCTCTTGTCAGCTCTCTCCCGCTCTTTTTTCTGCCCTCCGTATGCATCTCTCTAACATCCACTGTGGGCTAGTAATGGCTGTAATTACCCATGCTACATTTCCATTATAATTGACCACGTTTTGCAGGGCCCTGGGATACATTTTTTGCACATAAATTTTATTGTCTTGGCCAAATGCCCTCACTATTTTCAGATGGACCTGACTGGTAATATACTCGTACATGGACCAGTTCATTATCAGCAAGAGGTGTGAGTTTATTTTAAAAGGTTAAGAAAGGGTCAATATACAGAGGTCTGCGTTTTATTGGGACCTGTAGACTTACTAATACACAGTACTAAGTAACCCTCGAGGCACTCTGTTTTGAGTGCTATTAAATCAGTCTGTACTACAGGGATTTGTAAACCAGCTGCAAATAATGCGAAACTGTGTAAATTGCCCCACAGATCATGAGTGTAAATGCCACAGCTATTAAGTCAAGCTTGTACCTGGGGAATATTTAGTGGATAATATGTTCATTCATTCATTCATTTTCTACTGCTTATCCTGGGGGGGGGGGAGCTGGAGCCTACCCAGCATCATCGGGCAAAGGCGGGGTACACCCTGGGCAAGTCGCCAGTTTATCACAGGGCTCACATATAGAGAAAAACAACCATCCACACCTACAGGCAATTTAAAGTGACCAATTTACCTAACCCCCAGTTTTCCTGGTTTTTGGACTGTGGGAAGAAGCCAAAGTAACTGGAGGGAACCCACACAGGCAAAGGAAGAACACGCAGGACCGAACACAGGACCTTCTTGCTGTGAGGCGATAGTGCTAACCACTACACCACTGTGCTGCCCAAGTGGTGAATATGTGCTTGTGTTCAATACTGCGCATGCCTGTATGTGTCCATTTTATGCATATGTGTAGATGATATTCAACCAACAAGCATTGAAAATGAAAAAAACATAATAAATGAGGTAAGTAAGAACTGTGGGGATTGTAATTAATTTTTTCACAGTTATATGGTCCCTTCAAGCATGTTCTTGCTTTAGTAGTTTGGCCATTACTCCACCTACCTAGTAGCCAAGTTGTAACCTAGTTATTGGGGTTCTTCATCTTGTTTACTCATATTTGCTTGGATGTTGATCAATTAAAAGTATAATTAGGTTTATTTAAGGTTTATTATAGGTATTGTTTTTAAGTATGCTCAAGACACACCGAAACTGAAGGAAGAAATTGCCACGATGGAGAAATCCCCTGTTGTGTCCCCCCATGACACATATGTTGGGGCCAAAAGGTTTTACTGGAAGATGCAACAGAGATGCTGTATGTGCAGAGATGTCCAGCAAGTACTTTCTGCACCTGTGCAATTAGGGAAACTGGAAGGCGATTCTGTGGGGATAAAAACTGTAAACAAAAAAGTGTTTCCTCATTACTCTTGCTTGTTTGTTTGTTTGTTGTCTGTTGTCTGTTCCCCATATAGTGGGAAAACCCATCATCACATTGACTTCGAACTTAGCAGGTGTGTTGTTGATGACCCAGGGATGTGCAAGTGTTCTTTTGATCCAGTTTGGACACGTGAGGCGTTCAGTATTGATAAAAACTTCACATTGAATGCGTCTTCCTCTGCTCTAGCTCCTTCTTTCGCCACTCTGAGCTAAAATACAGCCAGCGCCACCCTGCCTTTGCAACCCACATTTTGGTTGAAGATGGGATTGCATGTGTTATGGAGTTTAGTCCAGCAGGCACACAGACAGTGCGGGGCACACCAAAACAAGGGCGAGGGATGCTCATAGACATTCCCAATGGCCAGTTGTCGGCTTGGTGCTTCCTGGGCCTAAGTCAGAATCAAACAAATTGTGTGGTTTAGATTTTGGTATGAAGGAGTTATAAAACATGTTGATAATTCTGTCAAGTCACAAAAATTTTAAATTTAACTTTGGATGGATGGATGCACACGTGCACCCATGGCATTATTATAGATGAAGTCAACAAACTCTTGACAGCTTTGACACAGCTAATAATAATATTTATCTTGTTTATCAAGTTCTTTTTTTTTTTTTTTTTACATTTACTAGTAAGCACTAAATGCACAAAGTGCTGATGTAAATTTCAGCAGTTTTTCAAGCATTTTGTCATTAAACGCAAGCATTAAACAAATTAACCTTTTGAGCAGTTGATGGAGGTCGCAATATTGATTTAAAAATAAAGAGAGTGAGAGAGTTTGGGGACATCTACAGTACCAGATTCATCCTCTGGCAGGCCAACGTGGTTAATGATCAGATAATTTACAGTTAATTTGCCTGACATTACAATGGAATAATTTTGTTATAGTAACAGAGGCATAGCTCATGAAAATTATTTTTATAGGCTGTAGCTTAGGTGGGAGTGTTTATGACTGTGTGTAGAGTTGACTGTGCCACTTGTGATGCAGACATTAGCCCTAAGGTACTCTATGCCCAGACACATCCCTCAGTTAACAATGGGATTGCTAGTGCCCACAGTGACGTTGCATGCGTGTGTGTGTGTGTGTGTGTGTGTACAGTCCCGTTTGTTTGCCAGACTTGCTCCATCCAGTCTGTGCCCCACCTCCTGTCTGCTCAAATTGTGCTTAAATGGCGTCAGGTTGTTGCAAAACAAGCCTCACAAACTTGTCTGTACTCTGCAGTATTTTTTTTATTCTCCAGTAAATGATAAATGATTCTATATTTGCGAGTGTTAAATACCTCTGGGCCCTGTTTTCCCCGTAGAACAATTAAAGTGACACACCTTTCAATTGTATCCAATTAACTTTGTAGTCCGCACAGGAAACAGTCTTCCCTTACACATATAAAGTAAAATGGATAAAATCAGGAAGTTGTTGTTGTGGTTAAATGGGTGAATGAGGCTGTCAGTGGAAATGACATACTTATAACAGAGTACATGCTGACTATCATGAAAGGTCACCCCACCCTGTGTCCATTATGCAGCTATCATCTGATAGTACGAAAACAGGCGTTGTTGTTTGAACAATTTCGAATACTGGAGATATAATTGAATAGCCATTTCAAAACTTTCATATCTGCCAGGTCTCACATTTTACCTGAAACTAGTGATTTATTGTCTTTGCTGACACTTTAGCGCCATTAAATCCATGGACGTTGTGATCTTACTGGAAAAAGGTACAAAGAGCTCTACTCCTAAGGAGTAATTTCCATTGTCTGCTTTGGCTTCAGAGTGTTATTGTTGGCTTTGATTGATTCAGAGTTAGACAGATAAGACCCTTTGTTCTGCCGGAGTTGATTCTCTCCATCACAATCTGCCCATTCTGTTTGCTGATGACCTTGTTTCCAACAACCTTTTGACATGAGAGAAGTTGGAATGAAAGCATTTTTTTTACAATAAAAGAAATAATATGTACATAAAAATACACACAAAAAATATGATGTTGCATTTATGGTTTTAAATGGGATATTTTGAAAGTCACCTAAACAAAGATAAAATGTGGAAATAAATGTCATTAAAGACAATTTCCTTCAGTGCTTCAACCAAAAATGGTCTTTAAGTAAAGGTGAGGCTTTGACTACAGCTTTTTAGCAGAGTTTCCAAGTGGTGCATCCAACAGAACTTATAGTTGTTATTTGTAGTAGTGATTTTAGACACCTAATCAAAGTCCAACATTCACTCCAGAGATGCTTTAAATGTAAAATGATTCACTTTGTTCACCAGCTAGTCACTGATTTTTCTGTTTGTTGTAGATTTTTTTAGAGCTCATTTTGGTTGTCAACACCCGCTACTGAGTGTTGAGAATAAGCCCAAGCATTAAAGTTATGAGCCATAAAACCAAAACAATGACTTCGAAGACACTGAAACACTGTACAGGGAGTGGAATGGCAGACTTTGGGTTTGTCATCACCAGCGACATCTGTGATCTTTTGCCTACAAATATAAATTGATTGTAGCTGCTTACTTGTCATGTACAATTATACTACCTATGTGCAGGCAGCTTGATACAGACATTTACTTTCATTCCAGTTATACTTGGGTACAGAGTCAAAAGAGATGATAAAGTGAGAGACAGTCATTAGTCAGGAGATCTCAATATTATATCTCTCCTCCATGACATACTGCCAAGAAAGAGGGAGGCCAGGAGTGTCTGAGCTTAACTTGGCCTGATAAGCAGAGCAGATAGTTGCCATGAACCTCAGACAGAGACAGGAATGAAACAGAAGGGCACGATGACTGCGATATGTCTTTTCCTTCACATACAAAGGAGGAGTCTTTAGGAAAGACCAGAGATGACTAAAATGGCTGGACCTCAGTCAAAGAGATAAGGAATAGATAAGGTATTCTGCTGTTTCTCGTTGCTCTCACAAACTGGACTGAAGGAGGGTGATCAAGTAATTATATTAACTGACTAACCACTATGGGAGTTGCTGAAAAAAAGTTGAAAAAGTCATCCAAAGCACAGACTCTGGTTAAATTATTTGGTTTTATTTAACATATTTTGCATTATTTAAAACTCACAGTCAAACACCCTTGTTTTTGAGTCAGTAACTTTAATAATGCTGTATAAAACATTGAATTTGTCTTTCATAAACATCAAAAGCAGCAGAATCAATTTTATTGTCAATGTTTTGACCTATGCTCTAACATTGTATATATAGCCTTGTCAATCTAGTGACTGAACTCCATATAGAGTAAATTGCCAAACAAAAAATTTGTGTTTTTTAGAAATTTTAGAACCAAAAACTTATGAAAATAGGGCTCAGCTCGAAAAATACTATAATTCTTTCTTTAGTTTCGTAAGTCATGTCAGATCCCTTTTTGCTGCTTGTCACTGCTAACATCCTTTATAAAACTTATCAGGTTTACATACACTCATATGCACACACACACGCACAAAATCATCAAGTGCATTCACGGGCAGCTTGTGGTGAGAAGTGTACATCGAAAGGTCAGTCTCAGCCAAGAATGTCATTCCCACCAGTCCGCCACTGGTCAAACAGCCTGTGTCTGAGGGTCAAAGGGCATCTCAGCAGGCCGGGTAATTAGAGCACAATGGAAGCCCTTTCTGATCGTTCTGTCTTGTCCTGTCAGTGTGCCTTAACCGACAAGAGGTCGTGCGCGATACAAGTGCTGAAGAGGGAAGCAACAGGAGTTTCCTCTTGGGGGAACAGGTTGAGAGGGCACTTGAGTGCAGAGATATTGCACGCTTTGGAGAGTGTGTATCTGTGTGTGTGTTTGCATGTGAGTTTTATAGGAAGTGGAGTGAGGACCATGTTTGTGAGTGTGACTATTTTTGCCTTCAAATCGCGAGTAAGCCTTGTGTTTGGAGCGCCCCGCGCAGCTCACTCAGCACCTTGACATTGGCTCTGTGCCTTGGTGGAGATCTGCTGTTTCAGCTGGATTGCTGTCCTCCCTTTTCCTCTGACCCTTCTCCCCCTCCATCACACACTCCCAAACTCCTGCTCTGCTCCCAACTCCACAACAGGCCCTTCCCTCATCATGAGGAGAAAAGCTTAAATCACTTCCTTCTGTCCGTCCTCCTGCCCCATGCTCCACCACAGTCACCTGTCTTCCCCGCTTCTCTGATAGTGTCGAGAAGGAGGATAGGCTGTGATTGTTGACTTGGACTACTGTGGGAATGCAGGTGGTGTGTGGTGTGTGTGTGTATATGTTTATGCAAGCTTTGATAGCTCCTCCCCATTCTCATCAGCCAGCTCGGTGTCTGTCGTCTTTCACATCAGCCGTACAGACTCTGCTGTCATTGGTATGACAGCATGCTGTGGCAGATGGCTGCCAGGATATCAAAACAATAACTTCTTAGCTCTCAAGCAAGTATGGTTTTAGTAGGAGATGATTAGGCGAAGGATTCATTTTTATAACTGATTTATCAGTGCATTGCTTTTTTGTTTAAATAATTAATTAAGCCTGTATGATACCCAGTTAGGACCATAAGTATTTGGAAAGTGACACAATTTTTATTATTTTGCCTCTCAACCCCAAAACAATAGATTTTTTTTTCTAAGTAATCTAAATGTAATTTGAAAGTATACTGTGGAGTGCTATCACAAGAGTACTTTATAAACCATTTAGGAATTACAGCCATTTTCACAAAAAGTACCACTTTTCAGAGGATCAATATTAAATGAACAATTGACTGACTGGCAGTTTCATGGCCAGTTGTGGTCTGGTCCCTCATTTCATTATTCCATGCTTAATTATGCAGATTTTTAGATTTTATCCCAAGTGAACCTGCTTTTGGAAAATGAGAGGACCTCTCAATATTAGGTTAAAAGAGCTGTCAGTAGAATTGCCATCATTTGGCTTATAAAACAAATCTAAATCTATATCTATCAGAGAGAAAGCAAAAACTTCGGGAGAGGCTTAATCAACAATTTGGTACATTCTTAAAAAGAAGGAATCCACTGGCAAACCCTACAAAAGGCCTGGAAGAGCACAGAGGACATCTAAAAGGATTATTGCAAAATTCTTTGGTTGCTCAAGTAAAACCTGTTCATAACATCCAGACAAGTCAAAAACTTCTCCGTGAAACAGATGTATCATTTGTCAAAATCTGTAAAGTCTGCTATTATAACAACATGCAAACCACTGGTAGCACTTAAGAACAGGTCGATCAGATTAAAAGCCGACCCAATTCTTGAGTAAGA
This sequence comes from Mola mola, assembly GCA_001698575.1. Lineage (NCBI taxonomy): Eukaryota > Metazoa > Chordata > Actinopteri > Tetraodontiformes > Molidae > Mola > Mola mola. The sequence goes on from KV751345.1 coordinate 1,681,905, forward strand.
TTCTTTGATCAGATAAAACCAAGATGAACTTGTACCACGATGATTGAAAGAGAAAAGTCTAGAGAAGAAAGGGAACAGCTCTTGATCTGAAACATACCATGCTATCAGTCAAAAACCTTGGAGGAATTGTTATGGCATGGACATGTATGGTTACTAGCAGAACTGGGTCATTGATGTCAATTGATGATGTGACTACTGATGGACGCATCAGGATGAATTCTGAGGTATATAGGGCTAAACGTTCTGCTCGCATTCAGACAAATTCTACAAACTGATAAGATAGCTTCAAAGTGCAGATGGATAATGACCCTTAACATACTGTGTAAGTAACTTAAGACTTTTTGAAGGCAAAGAAATAGAATATTCTTCAAAGCACAGGTCAGTCACCTGATCACAACCCAACAGAGCAGCTTTTCAGTTTCTAACAACAAACCTGAAGATGGAAAGACCCACACACAAGCAGCAACTGAAGCTGCAGTGAAGCCCTGGCAAAGCATCTTTAAGGGTGGGAAACTCAGCATTTGGTGATATCCATGTGTTTCAGACATCAGAGAGTCATTGGGTGGAAAGACTTCTTCATGGAAGTATTTATCTTAATCCTTTTATTTAGAATTATGTTAATTTGTCAAATTGCCTTCAAACCTCCAAAAACGGGGGACTTAGTGTTAAATTAGCTAAAAGTCTTGCGATACCCTCAAATTAAGGCTGAACGTCCATACTTCAACCACATGTTGGTTGCCTTTTTTCAAATCCACTTTTGTGGTGTCCAGAGGCAAAATAACAATAATTGTGTCAATGTACTCAATACTTACGGATATGTTTGTGTGATAAAGAGCTAAAAGAGCTATTTTCCAGTGAAGGCATTTGATAATGGCAACCTTGACAAGTCTTGTGGTCTTATCTCCTTTGCTCAACAATGACAGATGGTATCTACTGCAAGTCGAAAGCCAGCATGTGACTGTGCACCCAAAGCCTTTTTTACCCACTCTATATCTAAACAAAATGCAAAGTAGGCATGTTCACACACCCAGGCTACTTTGTTTTACACCAGTTTCTCCTCTCTTTTATCCTTCATCTTTTTCCATTGCTCTTCTGTTTTGTCCTTCGTTTCCTTCTTCCATCCAGCTTCCTCTTTTCTCTTGACCACTGAGGTTAGCCACCACTTGTATTACACTGCATTACAACTCATCAACAATATGCCAGGCAGAAAGAAAAGAAACCCACACTTGTTGTCCTCTCCCTCTCTCTCTCTTTCTCTCTCTCTCTCTCTCTCTCTTTCAATCTTCCCTTTCTCTCTTTCTCTTTAGCTAAGTCACAAAACAAGCTAGCCAAAAACACTGAATTGCCTAGAAACCCAATATGGACTCCACCCTGAAGATTACACAGTCAACTCAGCCAGGCTACACTAGAATAACAGCCTGACCTGCCCTCGCTGTCCCTTGCCCAGTGTGTGTGTGTGTGTGTGTGTGTGTGTGTGTGTGTGTGTGTGTGTGTGTGTATGTGTGTGTGTTGCCTCTCTGCAACTGTCTAAACAGCATGCAAACTTTTATCATACCTTTATAGCTTCTGTATCTTCTGATTTGTTTTGTTTCATTGTCACATACAAATGGGTTTACTTCAGCTGTTACGCAGGAACGTATTGTAATATAATCGTACAAAGTTCATTGTCATTGTCTGACGCATCTTCACAAGCCGCACAGTAGGGTTAGGTCACTATGAAAATTTTCAAATCGGCCTTTAACCATAAACCGTAGCGTTATACCAATTCTCAACACTAAGTGTCACTAGTGGCCCAGCCACTTTGACTGACAGTGTGACACATTTTCATTTATCTTATTATTTTCATAAATAAAATAAGACTTCAGTCTACTGCAATTTTGAAATAGATTGCAGACAGAGAACGAAGCCAATGACTTTTCCGTACCGCAGTCCTGTAAATGTTTTACAGTAAAAGCCTTTTATAAAAGAAAAGGTCCTCTGTTCATTGAAAGGTTAGATAAAAGCCTTTAATTTGAGAGAGATGTAGGAAGTGGTGATTTGTATTTACAATGCAAAGCAGTAACTTTAACAGGTGAAATCTAAAGCTGGTTACTAAAATCTTGAATTGCCACATAGGAATTTTTAACTGTCCTCTGGGATATAGCAGTAGATTTGAAAGTTGCTATTGCTTGCTATTGCCGAAAGATTCCCTGACCACACTGTGGCATGCATGAGTGAGCTGATCAAACGGCATAGCACGAAATTGTTTGCGAACATACATGCTTACCTAGTTTTGTCTCTAAATGACTCATTGGTGACTCACAAAAGGTATGGGAATGGTTAGCTAGATTGTCACAGCTAGAAGCTGTGAAACAACCAACGTTATCCATGGAGATAACTGCGCTCATTTATAAACATGTTGAATGCATTAATGAAACAGAATGTGATCATTTATTGATGCTTTTTGACATCTGCTTAATCGAAAATAGTGTCAAGACAATATTGTATCGTATGATAAATCATATTGACATTTGGTTCTTGTAGCATTAGGTTGGGCCCCGAGCAACAAAAAGAAAATTGTGGAATCCTCAAAGAGCACCTGTTTCGAATATTCCACAGGTAAATAAGTAAGTAACTGGTGATAGCATCATGTTTGAGTATGAAAGGGGAAATTATCAGTCATAATCATCAATGCAGTGAGGTTCACTGCACTTTGTAAAGTACATTGTTTTGTATAAAATATATTTCTATACTTTTAAGTTGACCAATTATGTTGAAAAGAAAAATAACAACAATAATAGTAATATTATAAGTACTTATTGCAGTAATAAGTAGTTGATTTAACTCTTCCAACTGTATCAAGCTTAAACCTTGACAGTATATGGCAATCAATAATTTTATGTCCAGGCATCCAGCGTGTATTGTTGAACCAGAATGGACGACTATTTTCATTTGCGTTTCTGACATTTTGCTGTTAGTTTAGAAAGCTGGATCCAATCTGAGGTCAGTCAAGCTGTGGTGATCGAGGCTTCTCTAATGCTAGGTCTGTAGGTCTGCAATGCCTGACTCTGGCCTACAACTGGGGCAGACTCGCTGATTGTTTCCAGCATGTAAGAGGTAATGAGGGGGTGGTGGTCATCGTGATACACGCAGAGACACGCACACAGCAAAGACAAGCCTATAAGTGAATATTCATTTGTGCGTGTGTGCGTGCGTGCGTGCATGCATGTTTTCAGTGAGAGCACATTGGCTCTCTCCGCAGACCACAGGTTCATTCTACTATAGTTGCTCATTAGTGGTCACCTCTACTGGAGGAGACACACACGCACGCACACACACCTACAAACGCACGCACATGCACATTTCTAAATAGTCACCACTGGCTTTGCACATGGAGAATTAGCACACACACCTTAACATAAATCCATTCATCCACTTCACAGCATTGTGTTTAATGCAGACTATGTTAAGAGACTTAAAGTGATACCACATACAGCACATTTCGATGACATCTGCTAAATCTCTGTCAAAAGGTGGCTGAGTAGTGCCTGTATCGGCTATCCAATCATGCAACGTGTGGTTGCTGTATCACATGGCACAGTGTGACAGGCCTCTGAGGAGAAAAACTAACTACTGAAACACAAATACTCTGTCTTATACTCACGTAGACACACTTGACATCACCATAGTCAGAAAAACACGAGTATGTAGGGAAGTAAAACTCTTGATAAAGAACAGCATATGCAAAGGAGATGATTTTTTTTTTCTTTACCAGAAAGACTTAAAAAGAAGTGATAATATAGTGATAATATATGTAGTGTAAGATTCATCTCCGTTTGCTGCAAGTCACATTGCTTATTAACAGAAACTAGGGTGGCTAGTCTATCATCCTTAATAAAAACTTTGCAAGTGCCTTAACCAGCAGAGGATTAATGATTGAAGGTGTAAGCTTATGCAATATGCTATTGCTGAAACTGTCTACGTTTTAAAATAAAACTAGTTCCTGTGCATTCTTTGATGTAAAGTCTTTAATGGTGAACCATAAAGTATAAGTAAAGTTTTATCGCCCTTTGTGACACTAAAGCCCTGCTGGGAAATTGAGGGTGAACGGTTTGGTAGGTCTACATTTTTCCACACTTTAGTACACATAAGTTAAGACTTTCCCATAGTTCAGCCTATCCTTTCCCAGCCACAAATCCCAAATTCAGTGTCCCAGGTAAATCCCTCTATTTAGATCTATATGGTAACTGAGTACCTACATGCATTGTGCGTTGGATGGCCACAGTCTGTAGTTTTGGAGTAATTTTGCACTCTTTGGGTATTTTTTTTGAGGCAGGAAGTAAAGACACATTTAGATAAACAAGTCCTGCATTAAAAGAACCCCTTCTTTCATTAAAAATAAGTTCAATCCATTGATGCACGAATAATAATAAAACAAGCCAAAAAACATAGTGACTCAACCTTTGCGAAAACACAATGCAAATCATTTGGCAAGGGTCTCTTTGTTGGTCAGTCAGTGACCTGGTAAACAATGGTCAGTGTTGTGTTCATATTGTTTATGTCTACTGTTTAACTCCAAATAAAATGTAAGGACTGACACAACCACAGACCACGAGCGGACAGGGCCATTGCAAAGGAAATTGTCCAGTAATTTCCTCTTACTCGGCATAGAACGTATTAAGGTTTCAGCCAGCTGGTTCAGCGGATCTACTCATTACTATGTGTTCAGCTGCAATTTCGTTGCCTAAGATGGGCGTTGACACAAAGCTTTCGATCGGTCAGCTTTCATTGGCTGTTCTTCTTGGATGCCTCCTCCAGGGGTATCAATCAGAGCATCTGCACACAAATAACAGAGCAGGTTATCTTCAGTCCCTAAAACGCTACTCGAACAGATTGTAAATTAACCAGCCACGCGAACATTTGGTCTGCCAACCCCCCCCCCACCTCCTGGCTATCTGGACCAGCATTTATTACAGCATAAAAGCTTAGTGGGAGGCAGAAAGGGAAAGTTTAAAATATCATCTAATTAAGGTGCCTCTGGTTATACATAAAACAGCACAAAGCATTTGAATGGTTCAGTAGGGCAGCTTGTTATGTAGTTTTTAATGTAATTATTGAAAATCTGAAGTCTTGACTTTAAGATTAGATATAAATCAAAAACCTACTTAACAGAGAAATAGACAAGTAAAATGTGTACTTTTACAGCGGAAATAGACTTCTAATCTTATCTATGTTTTCATGGTTTTTAGGTTGGATGAGTGACAATATAGGGCATTTATTGTGTTTTAACTATTATTATTCATTAACTTGTACTAGGCTTCCATACCAGACGTTTCTCTGTCCATAGAGCACGAAACTGCCTAAAGAAATGATTGTGAGGGCTAATAATTGAAAACAGTACTTCAAGAAAACAGATATTCAACAGCTTTGTTTTGATGATTAGAAATATTTGAGGAATGGTTGGAGGAAAAATCACAGGAACAAAGGAAGAAACATGGATCATGTGGTCAGATCTAAGACCATATTGAACAAAAGACAGGCTGTTAATGTTCGTCACCAAAATTCAGAATTGTCTCAAACACAGCTGCTCAGACAGGAAGTGAAACACAAGACCAGTGGAGGGCATCTTGACCATTTTCAAAATAAAGCCCCTGTGCAGAGTTTTTAAGGAGTCTGCACATCATTCAACTGTACCTGTCAAGTCATTTCAGTCAAGAAAGACAACATAAACAGGGATTTTTCTGGTTTAACATCAACAGTTTTTAAAGATCTGATTTCTTGAGTTGAAGACAAAAATGTGGTGGGCAGCAGACTATTTAAGCCTTTTATTAATGGATTGCCGGAAATGCACTTTGTACAGTATATTGTTTACAATATACAATACATTTGGGAAAACGCTGAATACTACTTAAGTAGTAGTCTAGTCTTTACAATACATTCGTAACAAATCTTCAAAATTATTTGACTTAAGATAATCTGTTTAAAACTGCAGCAGTTTATAGCAGTGATTATAGCACTGTGAGTCACTGGGGACAAAAATACAGTAGTGTCTGGAGAATTAAATCATAGTATTTAGCTGACCTGGTGATATGCAAGATAATCTGTGAACAGTTACACACACAGACATGCGATCCCCTGCATGCTTATGCCTGGTGGAGATGCAAACTAAAACAAATCCTATAATAAAAATATGGAATTAAATAGAAACACATCGCCAATAGTGTGGTCAGGGATTGCATCACCAAAATTCTTTTAATTATTGCTGTTTGCCTTAATTGAATTTTAATAGTTGCAACGGCGTTAGGCCCAAACTCTAAGACAAGCTCAACCAATCTAGACATCAGCACTTTCAGCAGGTATGGAAAGCTCATTTTGGCCTTGTAAAAATGACTAAAATTCCTAGTCCCACTGTGGTTGTGAGGGGAGAAGAGTCTAAGGCTGTGGGATTTACTAGCCGAGATGCATTTCAGATCTGTGAGTGTTATGTAGCACCAAGGTGTGGTTTATAAATATATGACTGTGGTTGCAGTTTGAGTGTGTAGTATATATGTGTAAATCATTGGCATATTTTGTCAGCAGCACTACCTCTTTGGTATCAGCAGTGGTTTTTAAAGGAAGGAAGAAGCATGCTGCAGGAGTGACGTTATTTGCTCTGCGCAATAAAGCCAATTTTCCAGGTAATAAATTACTCATAGCTTAACAATTTCAAACAACTCTAAAGGAAAGCAATTTTCTTTGTGAATCTGTGACATTTACATAGCGCCTAAACTGAATTTACTCATGTTCAACAGTCCAAGTCCATATTTGCATGGGACCTACAGAGTTTCTGCTAATTCCGTCTATACTTCATGTAAATTTGCATGATAACACATACGTATATACTTTACAGTATCAATAGATTGCTTGTATGTGCTAAACATTTCCAGAAATTACCAAACAGTGCTTGCTTGCAGTATTAACAGTATTGTATTGCAATATTTGTTAATACCTACAAAAATATCAGTTTGACTGTAAATCATTAAGACCTCAAACAGACAGAGAGGGAAAGAAACTCAGCCTATGGGTATTTTGTCATACTCACAGCAATCAACTTAGCTTGCTGCAATCATAGCAGATAAGGCTTCTCTGACAAACACTGGAAGCCATTAACCATTTGATGGCCATTAAATCATTAATCTCTGCGTGTTGTGTGGATTTTTGGGCTGTTTTAAACACACATGTGTCTATGAGTTAACTGTGTGGAAAGAGCGGGGGTGGTCAGGTTTGTTCTCTGGTGTTATGGAGTTTATTGGAGATTAGTAAGTGTGTCTGTCTTGTGTTGTGCATGTCTGTGTGTCCTTAGCTCAGCATTTCCACCCATTTTTGAAGCATCCCTGACTCACAATCATCATGGGCCTTATTCTGCTGACTCACCATCTTCCCGCCACTTTTCTTCCCTATTCTCCCTTATTATTTACCCTCTTGTACTCGTTGTCCTGTGTGGTGATTGGTAATGTGTGTGTGTCGCTTTGTAGATTTTCCCGCTCTCATTAGTGTTGTTTTTTTTCTGCAGTTTGTCCTCAAAGCAATTTACAGGTTGGAAAAAACAAAACAACACAAAGAGAAGCTTGTTGGGAGCTCAGAATCAATAGATTAGAAGCATGTTGACTGATCACTGAGAAAAAACAAGAAAGATAACAAGCGAGCTAGAGGGACACAAAATGTGTTTGTCATCTCTGTATTTCTTTGCATGAATGGGTATTTGTGTCGTGTGTGTATGTGTGTGTGTATAACTTTTAGTGCAAGATGGTTTTTTGTGTAAATTTGTGCCCTTTGATTAATTCATTTACACATGGATTTCTTATCAAAATTCAAAATGTATTGTAGGTTACTGTATTTCTCATAACTTTATTGGTAATAATATATATTTCTGGATATGTTTACAGAGTAGCATGATGGTCATGTTCTCTCAGTGTCTGTTGTTAAACAAAATAATATTGTTCGATTCGGAACAGCAGTTCCCAACCCCGGGGTTCGGGCCCCCTTTGGCAGGGGGCACCAAAGACCACAGGTGGTCCACAAGGCTTTGTCCACTCTGAGGTTGTCAAATCTTCAAATGTTTAATAAAATTGTAATAACACATTTACTGGAATATTTATACAAAAGTTTGTATATAAAACTATTCAGAAATTTTTTTGGTCCTTATTCAAAAATACAGATTTTGAGTGAATCCCAGTTATTCTTTTGGTACTTGTGTTCGCACAAGGGAGCCTTGGGGGGTCAGCATTTCTTACATATAAGTGGGGGGAGGTCCAAGAAAAGAAGTTGGGAACCACCGAGCTAATATATGTTGTCATGACAACTTAAATAGGAGTTTATATAATGCAAATTTTTTTTTTTTTTTATCTCGGCATTAAAGACATTGTGAGAGTAAGAGATTGTGTAATTGTGTTCAGCATTTTTTTTCATCCTCCCACTCCTCAGCACCCTGTCAATGAATCATGTTTAAAAAAGTATATACAAAATGGACAAAGAACCCAGTACTTGCTCCTGAAGAAATGGAAAATGCAACAAAAGCCAAAATAAACAGTTTGAAACCAGATAGGCAGGAAAAGTTCAAGTGGATGACCAGTAACACAGAAATGATTTGCTGAAGTGTTACCAGTAAAACCAGTAAAACAGTTATTGGCATGGTGTATCTGGCATGCTTTTCCCTTTTACCATGAGAATCCATCGGATTTTGTTTAAAAGGCTCTGTATTAGAATATGAATATATTAATATCACATGTTGGGAAGAAACACAGGATCTTCCGTGCCCGTATTGTAATGATGCTGATTGTGTAGATATTCTGAGATACCATAGTGAAGATCTATGTGACTTATTCACAGTTTGGATAATGTAGCTCTTTGGCAGCATCTATGTATTGTACTCCACCACAAGCTCACTCAACTGTTGTTGCACCATCTGACTAACCTCTCTATCAGTCATTACATTTGTTCCCTAAGTATGGAAGCACATGGATATAAAGTGTGTCATAGGTGTTACACAGGGCCATACAAATGCAAGGCAGAAATCTGTTTAATTAGATAGCATAATTCTGAACCAACTCATCTCATATAAAAACAGAAAAACCTCATTTGATGAACTACTCCATCGATGTTATTTAATTTTTGTGTCAGGTAACTGGAGGAAATTGGTTCCAATTATTCCACTTCCAGCTGTATATAAGAAGATACCATGTTCAGGACCATATGCAAAGACATGCAGTTGTGCGCTTGTTTTTTCATAAAGTATTTCAATCCCGCCAATTCCCCGGTGGGCCTTACAAGTGGTACGGTTGTTTAGTCTATTAATCATCTAGTCAGGAGCAAGATATCTCAGGAACAACCAGTGTCTTTAGTGTGCGGTTTCGCTCAATCCCTCACCATAGGAGACAATCTCTGCAGTTATGGCTCACCAGGGACTCCCTTTTAAAATATGATAAAAGGATTGTGGGTTGTAGAGCTGTCCCTCCTCATCAGTTCTGAAATACCACACAACAGCAGCAGTTTTACAGCACACCATATGTAGTCAGAGAGTTTTGGACATGACAGGTCATGACAAGATTGCAGTTCTTCCTCAGAGGATGTACTTATTTTTTAAAGACTTCCTGATCTTTACTGTCGTCTTGCTCTGATTTCAAATCTCAGATTTTAATATTTATTTGAAAATATGATATGGATTGCATGCATGTTTGTTGACAGTAACTATTGCAATGTAACACAAATTAAATTGTTTAAAGCTACTGCAGACTTTTGGGTCATAGCTTAAACTTACACTGTCCCGAGACCACAGAATGCACTGTTACTGTTTTCCTACTCCCTGCATTTCTGTTCTTTCAGCCCAAACCAGGTCTGTACCACATTCCCGCTGTCCATCATTGGCACAAGGCCCCCGCTTAGCAGCAGCGAAAGTCCTCAGGGTCAGCTCATATAATGGACCTAAATGCAGCTCATTATCCTGATAAGGCAGGGGCGGTGGCTGGGCAATGGCTGCCTGACTGGCTGGATGACAGCCACACAGTTTTGACAGGTAGACAGAGGCAGACACTGCAGTGTCGGCTATCTGATGGACCTGGCTGACAGATCCAGTTGCATTGGCCTGATGCTCTGAGGCAATGGAAGGGGTTGGAAACGGGACGCCACAGAGCCACACAATGATATCTCCAGTTCTGGCTTTCTGTGATAGAGCATTGTGAGTGTGACTCCCCCTCCCCTACAGAGGCATGCACTGTAAAAACAAATGACACATTAAGCCTGTTTATAGTCAGCTTAAAGCCACTATTTGTCTTACTTTTCCGCAACTTATGAGTTATGGATGTGGAACTTAAGACGTCTGGGTGTTGATTTATTTTTTAAATTTGATTTTCATTTTACAAATGTCAATGGCAAAGGAGAAGGAGAATTTTTTCTATAATTTCATTATGTCGTCATTACATGAAGAGCATCAATTATTTTCTTATTTATAGAAGTGTGTCTGTTTCATGATTATTATATCTTTATACTCATGTAGCTTTTCCTTTTTCTCTCATTTTGTAAGATATTCTAACTTATTTTAAGGTCCTAACTGTGGTAAAAAAGTTAAAGATTTCTAGGTGAAAGATAGGTGAAATTCTACATATAATAATAATAGAGTAATGTACCTTTTCTTAAAGAGTAACTACTTAGTTGTTTAGCAGTTAAAAAGAAAGAGAGATATGTCTGCTGAAATGTAGATTGCTGCATTTGATGTCATTTTACATCAGTTTCCAACCTTCACGTAACCTCATGAACTAGCATTTTCTTTGGCAGATGTGGAGCTTTGTGCCAAAATAACATTTTTGCAGGCTTGTGTTTTAATTGCACAAATGGAGGAAGTCATAGTATTTCAAGACTCACAAATGTGACAATTTAAAAAAAAAAGCTTTGAATTTTAGATCGTTAGATTGATGTTTTTAGATTGTTTATAGATTGTTATATTGAACCATACAGTATGTTGCATCAAAATAAATAAATACTATGTTCAATTGAAAGAGGTACAACTGTTCCCTTTCAATAGTTGTTTAACTGTCAACAACCCATGGGTGTCTGAGCAACCGTAGATTCTCTTACAGCCAGATGTCAGCCATAACAGCACCACAAATCAGCTTCTCTGTGTCTTTCTCACCCATAACAGTATCTCTCTCTCCGCTCTGCCCTGAGGTCTATCAGTGTGGGTGTGTGCCTCCAGTTTCTCATTGTGAATATTGCCTGTCTGTGCGTGTGTTTGTGTGTGTATGTGGTTGTGAGTGTGTGTGTTGGCTCATGTTGATTTTCCCGAAGGAGGCATGTTGGGCAGATGCCGACTTTCCATCAGTGGGCGTTTTGCAGCGGGGGGATGGGAGGGCATGAGTGTCATATAATGTTCATATTTGTCTCCTCTGTCTAGCCTTTGGCAACCATTGCTCTTGTATAGGGTGACGAGGTAAGAGATAGCCCCAACTGTTACGCTTTGGTCACTCCGCAAACCCTTAACTGCTCAGCTGACACACAGGCACGTCTGAGACGGGAACCAATTATGCACAAGCTAAATTC
>KV751345.1:1693490-1713825 GCA_001698575.1 Mola mola
TATCATGCTTTACAGTATATAGTGCACCATACTTTTAAATGGAAAGGTATTTGTGTAAGGAGGTATGTGCCTGTTGAATGGGTATCATGCTGCTCATCATATTTTACCATATTCGCTCAAAACCATAATTTTGACAAAGTGCTCCTTGTGAAGTTAGCAATTTGCCATCTCCAGAGTAAATCCACATTATCCAGGTGCATATACAGTATGTTGCCTGCATGCCTTTTTTTCCCTCAACAAGCTCACAGTGTTCTTAAGGAGATTAGAAAACTTTTTTCTTCTTAGGCATCGGTCGCATGCAGTTTCTGATCATCTTCTGGAGACTCACTTCCCTCCACACCTTCATAAGATGAATAATACTTAATTACAGCTTTCACTCGCACCTACAATTACACCTGACCACTTTAAGTCTCCTTGCATGCACCAACAACAATATCACTTTAAGAAGTTTCATCTGTCATTTGAAATTGAAATTAAGGTCAGAAATAATTATGTTATGACTGCTACTTTGAAATTGACCATGTCGCCTGTTTAATGTTGGTTTTACTTAGAAGAAGATCAGCTTGGAGGACAGATGTGGGATGTAACTATTCTGATGAAACGAAAGTGCATTACGCATTCTATTTCTTACATATAGACATACATACACATTCAGACACAAAGCACCTGCTTCTGTTTCTCACATCACTCTGAAATAGCTCCTTGTTCACCTCTGATGAGAGAGGTGGGGGAAGTAGTGAGAAATGGCCAAAAGAGACAGAGAAATGCGAGAAAGGGTGAGAGTTGACCTTTGGTTCTTGCTGAAGCGAGCTCTGTAAGTGAGGAGGCGGGTGGCTGAACTAAGTGGCTGATTCATTTCCCAAGAGACCCCCTCCCCCCCACGCCTTTGCACGCACACACACACACGCCTTTTCCCTTGTGGGTGGGTCCAGGGATCCAGGTGCTGGCTTCTGCAGGGATGGCAACATGGCCTCCACTGACCCAGAGGGAGCCCAGTAGAGGTGAAAGGTCGAGGCAGAATCCTCCCACTGTCTGTCCATGTGTGTTTTTGGCTGTGAAGACCACAGGCGGAGCTTCAGGAAATATGGCTGCCACTAGGCCCTGTCTGACCTCTTGTCTTTTTTTCATCTTTTGACATCAGGCAAATCAGGAGAAAGGAGCAACTGAAGTCCGCAAAGTTCAAATGTTTAGGTGCTGATGTGCCTACGGCGCTGGAAGACACAAGAGTGGCAGTATACAGAGTTAATATTTATATGTCCTAAGTTCTAATAAAGTCAGAGACAATAGCTTGACTTACATTGTGTTTAGATTCAAATAAGAACTGTAGTAGCCATGTCAGGTTTTGGATTTGAATATACTCTATAACACTACAGCTATCAACAGTGCAACATTTACATTTCCTGACACACCAGTACACTTTCCCGTCGACAATGTTGGCCTCCAACGTTCAGCATCTCACATATGAACTTGGCATGCAAATTAACTTGTTCAACTCCCCCCTCATGCACATACACCTCTCCACCCCTCCAACCTTCCTCCCTTCCTGCTTCTCTCTGTCTGTGCTTCACCAGTGTTCCCTTTCAGCTTGATGCTAAGGCAAGCATCTGTCTCGCTTTGGGTTATGGTGAATGACATGCAGGTAACAATAGCCCAACACTGCCCTGGGCTGAGACACCAACACAATGCTGAAAACAGAATTCACTGGGGGCTTGATAAATTAAAAATGATCACTTTGTACATTACATGAGCAACAGCATTAGGTCTGTATTAGGCCTATACATCAAGATTTTAGTTCTATAATTACTTTTGTCCAAGCATTTCACTTCAGACATTCTAATGATATCTATGATGTAATGAATTTCTCAATATTTAGCCGACTTGTGATGGAATCACTTGTTTGAGTTTGTACTATTTAGGGTGCAATCACACTTGGTGTAGTTGCTTCATACTGCACAGAGGCACCGACTGACTGACTTTCTGGATTATTTATTTAGTTTTTGTCCAGATACTCCCGTCTCACATTCTCACATTTATTAAATATGCAAGCCATCAATCATCATTTAATCATGCTGAATGTTAATCTTGCCAGGGCAGTGGAAGTTGATGTTGCTTGAGCATGTTACAAAACACTAACACTAGTCAAGAAAACTAAACTTTGTGGGCCAAATGTGCATGGGCACCGTACAGACAACCTAGTGTGAGTGCGGCCTTAGAGACTCAGAAAGCTTTCAAAGGTGCAAATTTGTTTCAAATGTGTAATAAGTAAGTGAGTTTATTGTTGAGTCTCATTCAAATATCATCATCAAATACTAACAATTTGGGTTGTTAACTGGCCTGACCCACCAACCAGAACCCAGCATAAGGCTTTACATCTGACAGGTTGCTCTTTTTAATCACCAGAAAATAAATGGCTTGAGCTATGAGAGGTTTAAATGTTGCTGTAACCAGCTTAATGGATCAGAGTTAAGAACATAAACAAAAGAGGAAAGACAAGGTTAGAGTCTATGATAAGCTGAAAATATAACCAATCTGTAAATGGCTCAATGTTGGATAGACTTAAAAGGAAATATAATAATTAAATGGGAGTGTGCATAAAAATACATACCCTTTTGTGTATTTTCTGAAGAGTTTTATCTAAGAGAGGGCCCTGACGCCAAATTAACAAGTAGTTTGGAAAACCGAGGAAGCGAATTCCCCATCTGTTAAAAGTAATGAGTCTGCTGAGTGAAGATAGGCCAGAAAAATGCAGTATCATGTTGTGAAAGTTGCACAGATACGGTGTTGAAGAGGTGGCATGCAGGAAACAGACAACAACAAACAGGGAGCATCTGCAGACTGAATAATTACAGACCGGGCAGAAACAAAGACGGCAGAGAATCATGTGCGCCCAAACACACACACTGTACAGTGAGGACAGCAGGGGTTTAAGAATAAAATGGTATAGACACTCTCAACTTCACCCCCCTCTCCTCGGTGGCAATCCAAACAGAGATCCAAAAGACACTCTTCACAAGGATGCTGAGTGACAGGAAGGAAAGGGAAAAAGAAGCTCAAAGAGAAGAACAGAGTGGCACCTAGTAAAGGAAGAGACAGCGTGTCTTTACTACTTCCTGCCGCCTGGCAGCTGAAGCTGAGAGGAAGATCCTTGTCTGCCTCTGCCTCCTTTTAATTATGGCCAATTACAAGGCTAGCATGCCAGGACTTATTACACGGCAACCAAAGAGCCCCCCTTGAGTATGTTTGTGGGACTGAGGCTCATATTATGGTGGTTTAGCGTAGCGAAATTTCCAAGGCTGGACCTCTGAGGGGCCTTTGCAGTTCTCTTTTTGTGGTTTTAATGAGAACTGAAAGCATGAAAATCCAGCAGTAGAAGGAGGCCCCCCACTTTAAATGAGCAGCGCTTCTCCATAGTTCAGCACAGGGTAGCTTTCGAGGGCAAGTAGGGGGACAAGGCTCCTGCACATTTGTCACTCCTCAAACTATGTTAAGATACCTGGTAATATTTTTATCATAACCGTGCATGATAGAGGGATACAGGAGCATGTAATGAGCTTAAAATTAGGACTTCTATAATATTAGTGCATCATGCTATATCTCTCTTCTTTTACTATTAATTCTCTGCCACTTGTTGATTTTGCAGTACCTCCAGTCGATCCGGGGGAGGGTGCTGTCTTGTGTTGATTAAAAAGAAGCTTCTTTTGAAAACAAGCATGATTGTTAAAACTTTAAACCTTTAAGCTTACAGAGATGTTATGGCAAATATCACATTACTGTTGGGATTGGTCCAGACCGCTACATCACTATTCTAGCCCCTTTCTTCTGTCCATGTGCTAAAAAACTGATAAATTGAATGAACAAGTAGAAACAGGCACTTTGTAGAGCACATACGTCCAACCAAGGCCACCAATACCCTTAACTATTAAATTCCTGCCCCTTTATCTAGATCCACACCTAAATTTCTTGGCCAATTTACCATCTTTTCACCACATTCTGTTCAAATCCGTCCAGTAGCTTTTAAATTATCTCACTTAAACATAGCATATTACTAAAAGAAAGGGGTTTTATACTGGCCATATACATGAAATAAGAGGTACTATAATTACAACACTACTAATAGTATCAATAACTCATTTATTGTATAGCCTCACCAGTCACTAGTTTATCCTGTTGTAAAGGAACAAGGAAAACTTTGTGTCCTGCAGATACTGATATTCATGCTCCTTTTTAGAGAGATGCAAATCTGTTCCTTGTCTCCACCCCTTTTGGCAGGTGTAAATAGGGCTGATTAAGGCCTCTCTTGGCCCTTTTGTGGCTTGAGTGTTTGGGCACTTCCTTGGAATGAAGTGTGACGGCGTGGCTGCTGGCGAGTGCCAAGTGTGCGACACGGATTCAACAGAAGGGAGCTTGCCATGTGCCAGCGTGAGACAATGTCGCGTGATGTCAGGTGGGCGGTCACTCCATTAGGCCACGTCATTCCCTGCATTCTGTAAGTTTATAGCGCCCAACGACGTCAGGTCATCCTCAAACGCTGAGCTAACACACAGAGTTCCCCCTCTTGTCATGCACCTGTGGATGTCTCGTGCCCCTGATAATCTGGAAATGTAGACTGAATTTAAAAGCCACGAAGAGACCAAAAAATAGTGACGATATGTAAAGTGGGTTTATGGGTCTGATTATCACTTTCCTCAAATGTTTTTTGCTTTAATTTCCTTCTTTCCATTCTTTTCCTCTCTGCAGCTGCAGACTGGACTTAACATTAGCCTTTAATGGTGCAGGGAGGTGATGGTGGCACAGCATGAGAAAAAAGACACAAAATGCTCCTCCTTATATCAAATCACCTCAACTCTAGCTCACTGGGGCAGTTTAGAGGAGGAGGGGTTCACAGACTTTAGAGGGCATTCGTGCTTCTGATTTATACCCTAGTGGTAAATAAAACACATGAATGACTCCCAATAAGAGGAACATTGTTAAATCTCCAGCGGAGGAGGAGAGAGATAGAGGGGGAGAAATAAAAGTTTGAGGAGACCCGTGGAGATTCCCAGTGAAGAGTTGTGAGAGCTGTTTTACTGTCGATGGGCTTCAGATTATTTATGTGATAAAAGGATTTGAACTGCATTTGAACCACAAAGATAAGAGGAAAAAAAAGATTCAAATCCTCAAATCCCTGTCTTCTTGCTATGTTAAAGCATTTCAACATTTCTTTTTTATTATCCATAACATTTTTTTTTAACAAATAATGTTTGTTTTGTTCTTGGTGAGTGTCAGTGTTTTTGTGTGAAAGCAGGAGCCCCCATTTTGTTAACAAACAAGTAGCAAATTTGGCTTCACCCCACCCTCCCCATAGTGTGGAAACCAGTCTGACAGGAAGCTCACACCAAACAGAAACAGGGCTCTGACGTCAGCTACGCATAACACATCCCCCTCCACCAGCACAGTCACCTCCGCTTCTTCTGTTTGCTCTCTCTCACATGCATTCTAATGATGATTGATTTTTAAAAAATGTATCCTCTCAAGTTCTGTCTTTTTCTTCCCTCTTCACTCTCACCCTCTTTAACATAAACACACACATTCCCCAGACTGAGCTCATCTAATTGGCATCTAATCAGCCATCATGGGAGCGTGTCATTGTTATGACTAGAGTTGTTTCTATTCCCAGCATCGGGCTGACACTGAAATAGAACATTCCCACCGTGTAGACACTCAAACATTCCTCCAAATGCCAGTAAATTATCATCATCAGCAGCTCAGCTCGTTCCCGCTGCTCATCCCTCTTGCAATAGTTTGCATTCGAAAGTTATGAGAGATTTCTCTGTGGAACGCAATGAGTTTTGCCAAGTTGGAATTCCTAGTAGGCCAAGACACTGCACTCATCAGACTTGTGCCTGAGCCATTTTTTTTATGGGGTATCTGTAAATGTTTAACCTAATAAAAATGCAGATGTTTATTATCAATTGCTTTTGCCTAAGGCATGAAATTTAATAACTGCTTTGTGTCATAATTCAGTCCAGTAAAACAGAGAAACAATGAACAACAAGAAACAAGATGGACTGTGCACCCAACTTCCTTTTTTTGAATTACTTCAACTACATTTGAAGATTTTGGGTTTTTTTTTGCTAGGACGACTTAAAAAGTAAAGAAATTTGAGGATGCAATCAACCATGCAGCCTTTTACATTTAAACCGTTCTGCTCAGTGGCACATTTTTATTTTGCATTCTTCTGGACATTATTGACAGTTTACACCAAGACAAATTTTATTAAATTTCCTATTTTACTAACATCTGAGTCCAACATCCATCACAGTTTGACTTTGCTTTAGTTTCCCCTATCTCGCCTCTTATCCCTTTTAAGAGGCACCTCGAACATATGGCCTCTCTCACACACACTAATTCTCCAGCTACTAGTGGAGAAAAACAATGAGCCAGATGTCTGACTGTGTTCCCCTCTCCAGCCAACGGAGCCTCTGGTGGGGCCAGGGATAGTGAGTGAGTTTGGAGCCTGCAGAGCCAAGGGGGGCTCAGGGGCAGCAAACAACCTACAACCTGTAACTCCATCTTGGGGCATTAGCTAGAGGAAAGTCCGGCACGTGCCACAGGAGCCCCAGCGGCTCCCCGGCCGTTGCTGTTGCTTTTGGCCGATGCTTGCCTGCTATGGAACCGGACTTGGTGTTGAGTTCTTCATGGGGCCTTCGAGATGAGATTTTGTACAGGTGCTGGTGCCTGAACCAATGTGTGCTTACACGCAGGCAGACATGATCCCCGGGAAGATTTGCACAGCTGCGTGAAGGGGACCCATCGCCTGCCAAACGTAGCATGCAGCAGCCCTTTGTGAAGTACACTCCAACGCACACAGATGAAGAGTGTCAGCTCCTCACCAGCATACCGCTCACTGGGCAGCACATAAAAATAAAGTTCAAGGATCTGGCTTGCTTCTCTGTTACATTAATTACTTTTAAATGTTTACCTCACACTAAAAAGGAGGCCCTAGATCAGGCCCACAGGCCGACTCCGGCCCATGAACATCCCAGCCCAATGGATAAGTTTCACAAAAGCTGGGTTGTAATTGCAGGTTGTAATCCTTTACAACTGTGGTGCACACTTCGCAGAGCAAGTGCACTGGTTTGCTTGATCTCCACGTATTTCTGAGTTTCTGATTGTCTTTTCTTTATTGTTCAACAGTGACATTTTTCTGTATCAGTGTTCTGCTGAACTCTTGCTTGCTAGCAACAAGCCTTTGACAAGAGCACGGTATGCAAAGGTGTCCTTTCACCATCAACACTTTTAACAGGATGCTACTAATTGCACAGGACATGAGGTTGTCTTTAAGACATTGGTGCTCTGCTGTTTTGAAAGATTTATTATGGGGAAATGTCAGTCATTCAAAAGATTATTTTTTCAGGTTTTAAATTTTATTTAAATGTGTACAGAACTAATTAGCTGGAGTTGGCATGCAGGCCGCCAGCTGAATAGGCCTGCTCTGGATAGTGTAGCTCATTTTCCCTTTTGTTCATTGTATTGGATGACATCTGGGTATTTTTATGTAATTCTGTAGTGAATAAATCCCCATGTAAATATTTCTTTATCTACAAAATGATCGGTCATTGAGAACTGCAGCTCCACAGATGCTTGCTGGGTAGACACCATGCCAACCCCTCTCTTTTCTCTCTTCCCTCTCATTTACTTTAATTATTTATGACTGACAGTTTCCGTTTTTCAGTTTAATTACATAACTGGTTCCAAACCTTATATTACTGTGTTTCACATGTGATCAGCTGAATTCACTTCAAACTGGATGTTATTTAACATTTCTACATATGATGGATGAAATTGTGTAAGTTATGTTTTACTGCAACTAACACATTAAAATTTCTTTTTATTTTTGATTGGTTTTATTTATTTATTTGTATTTTTGGTGATTTATATTTACATTTACATAATTATTTCAATTATTCATCCAGTTGAATGTCAATTTGAAAATAATTGATTTACTCTACTACCTGGTACGTTCCCATGATAGAAGCAGAAGCCCCCTTGTTTGGAAATCACCAATTGTATAATTAAAATGGCAGGATTGTCGCAAAAAAAGTGGGTATGTTATTTACAAAAATGTACTTGGCATCTCAATTTTGAAATCAGTAAATTAATCTTGTCACATACCCACTAAAGCGAAGGAACATATCATGCAACCCTCTTTAAACAGTCACACGCACTGTGAGATTTTGCCAGTCACTAATGCTCACACCCTCCTCTCCCACCAATCAGCCTTTGCAGAGGGGACTTTCTCCCCTCAGCAAAAGTGGGACACCACCTGTGTGTCTGTTTTCATGCACTTCAGTCATCAGAGCTACAAGTCTTTACCTCACCACAGACTGGCCAAAGTCTCCCTGATTGCTTCCCAAGCTGGAGAACATTTAGGTAGAGTGAACAGAGAGACTTTTAGGTAACTGAAGTGCTTGTTTTCCCGACAATGTCAGCCGGTATGATGGGATCATTTCTGTTTTTGACGTAAATTACCTTACTTATGATTTGTTGTAAACCAAATGTCACTTGATCTCATTTGGTTTTGGTAATTTGGCCTTTTCTGTCTTATTAAATAAAATTCTAGAATTAAGTTAATTTTATATTGGAATTTCAGCCCATTGAAAAAGGTGCTCAAAGTCACCTCATAATAGAAATAAATCCTTGGTACAATGAAAAAGTTCATTGCTGTAAAGACAGCCATTAGTTTTTAAACCAGAAGTATCATAGGAAGAGATAACTTCACATGCAAACATAGGATGATAGAAGGTAAAGGGAAAAACCACGGACAGACATTGAGGCTCTTAGCAAATACACATAACACACTCATTACATCCCTCATTCTGGTGAAAACTGTCCATATTCCTTCACCTTTGCCACACTAGCATATTTATTTGTGTGCCATTTGAATTGAGCCATCGCAGACTCTGAGGCTGCATCCACACTACTACGTTTCCATTTCAGAATGGAGTTTTCAAACAGAAACCATCTGCTGGATGAGTGCTTTAGGTCTTTTTTCAGATCTAAAGTCCATCCACATAAAGAGTTTTTCACAAGCGATTTCACCATTCATTCATTCACATGCATCGCGCATACTGATGTGAACAGGAAGTGGGGGGGTTGGTTCATTTCTGTGCAGAACATACTATGGGTAAAAATTGGCATGGGCATATCAAGACCAGAGATTTCTTAAGATGTATTGATGATGAGGTGAGAAGAACGGAAGGAAACTTTGTGACGGATCACTTACTTGATTTAGAGTATGTTTCACAATCCCAATAATAGTAATGTGTCATAAAGAGGAAATCTTTGAAGTTGGTAATTCAACAGGGTACTGGTGTGAACATGACATGTGTACCATAAAATTTAGTTTAGAGTGCTTACAGATGCCAAGATATTACACAGTGGTTACTTTGAAGCAGGGGACCACAACATGGATAATTTGCGTCTTTGCCTCAGTACTTGTGAGTAGCAGTGGAAGTGTCTCACAGCTATGTGGCAAAGGGGCCGGATTAGCCTGTTTGGGTTTTTTTGTGGGCATGTGTATGTTGTATCAGCGCAGTCATCTCCACCAAGGAGGTTATATTTTTTTAAGGGATAAATAACAGGATAAGTCAAGAAGTTACTGGTGGAGTTTGATGACATTTTCAGGAGATACGAGAAATGGAACAATTGATTACAGTTTGGTGGTGATCTGGATCACCGTCTGGATCCAGGAATTTTTGGAAAGATTCTTGGCATGGCGAGATAAGACTTATTTTAAATTCCACAAAATGTTCAGCCTTGGTGGTATATACTCTCCAAATACTTTTTAGATTTGATTAACTGGTCAGATTATCTTGCCAGTCTGACCTTGGCTTCCCCCTGCGCTAACACATTTACACTTACAGTAGCTGTCTATCTCTCAACGCTTAAGTTATGGACCTTTAAAGCTTTGAGCTTGGCATTTACACGCTCTGCTTTTTTCTGGTTTGACAGTAATTTTATCTTGTTGGTACTCTACATTATAGTTCACTTCTGAAGCAATATGTTCACTTTAATCATTCAAGCCTCTGAAGCTTGTTTAAGATAAAATATTACAGATGATAATCATCCTTTTCTGACATTTCTTTAAAGTAGACAGCTGAGTGAAAAACAAGACATATACATGTATCTTCTTCAGTTTCTGAGCAAATCAGATACAATATTGTTCTTTTTCAGGTTGTCACTCTCACTTAGTTGAGCTGAGATTTTCTCCTCTTCAGCTTGCATTGCTAGGTGACTTAAGTATTTGATTGCTGTATACATAAACGGCAATGAATGGCTATTTTTTGGGCTAGTATTCTTTCTTATTCAATTACATGCACAAATGACGCCTACAGTTACTGACTTATTACAAAAGTAAAACAGAGTTTAATTTTCTTTGGTTAAACACCAATACTTTTGTTGGGGTTTAGGTGTAAACCAACTGCAGCTACAGGTACATTTTAGCATCAGCACCAGATTTGTTAAATAAACCCACCCCAGCCAACGTTATGAGAGCAGCTGGGGGGGTAGAGGTGTGAGTTAAATGACGGGTTGCACACATGACATTCACCAAGAAGACCAGGGTTTGCATCCTGTGGGAAATCAACAATCAACAATTTTCAGAAACAATAATAAGTCTTTAAGTCTGTTCGTGCTTACCACATGTTAGGAATAAGAAAGCTACTGTCTCTGTTACTGCAGTTACTGTTGTTTAATGTTTTATCATCTCGCTTTCTGTTTTAGCTTTCTTTCAAATGCAGTTTCATTTTTTTTCACTTAATATGTTCTCCTCTCAATGTATTTCTGTGACACTCTAAAGCACTTTGTGTTGTCTCAATAATAACCTTATATTATAGTTTAAGAAACTTGCCTTTCCTTGCTGCACACAGATGCCAAAGCATACCTTGTGGGTCTACATGAGACACAGAGTGTGAGACAAAGTGGCGTCGGTCTTAACCTGGGATGACATCATGGTGAAACTTCACACTGTCCTCACCTCAAAGTAACCTTGACAAACTGGCTGCTAAATATAACACTATGTGCTATTTTTTTGCGGTGTACTGGCTCAATCAGTTTTTTTGTGGAATTGGATAAATGCGTTGTGGTTAGATTTTGACCTTGAAAATCCAACAATAAACAATAGCAGAAAAATATATTTTTCATGACAGAATCTGGTATAAGCAACATGCTGTATATGCGGTAATGGCAATTTTGTTATCACAGGCTTGACTTACTTGTCACAGTTATTCAGTGTTGTAGGGAGCTGGATTGGACTGGACTGTGTGAGTACGGCTTCAGCTTCAGCTGTAAGTATCAGTCTTCCACATGTACTGTTTTTCTGCAATATAGAGGCTGCGGCTGTATAGGGTGATCATACAGGAACCTTATAAGTAACCACAACTGGTGGCAGAGACGAAGCATTTCGTCAACTGTAACTCCATCACTAAGCTCATTGAGCACAACTGCTGGGCTCAGTTATTAACGCCACAACAAACCTCAGAATTTGCCACCACAAAGCGTAGGTCAAGAGGCCAGTGAGACAAACAAACCCTTGTCTGTCTTTCTGTTTGGACAAGGATTTATTCCGGAAAAGCCTTCATTCTGTCTTCCTTCCTGAGGTGTTTATTTGTTCTCGCACTCCCACCAGCACCTCAGCTGTTTACAGTGTTTATTTCAATCTTTTCTTTGTTATATTCCCAAAAAAAAATAAAAAATTTGTTTGTAATATGCTGGCTCTTGATCTATAAATATTTCTAGACAGGCAGCGGGATAGACATCCTTCCCATCATTGGAGGTCATCCAGTCAGCAAAAGGAAGCGATTTATCCTGAGGGTGATTTTATTTGCATCATTTTTTTAAACTAAATATCTGTTCCGTGTCCTCACCTTGTTGTGTTGTGTTGTGCTTACAATTTTTCATTCCAAAATAACCAAATTAATTCGTCAGTGCTACTTTTTAATGTAAATAACAAGTTATTGTAAACAGGGAAGAGGATTCAGAGCAAGCTCAACAATTTTCTATGGTAGTGTACAAGATAGAAATATATCATACCATACATATATTCAATACATTATACATATATATGGTTAACAAAAATCCATATAACAAACAATGAAACAAAACAGGCACTGTAGTGCTACAAACCAGTTAAAAGCATTCTGCCCTTCTTGTTTTGCACTTTTCTACAAATTGTTTCACTTTTTTGAAGCATAAAAAAAAAAAAAAAATAAGAGGATAAGAGCCAGTAAAATTCTGTGAAATGAAAATGAAAGACAGCCTCCAGCTTTAAATGGAGATTACTTCCTGCTAATTAGAATGAAATATCACTGCCCGAATCACAGAGGACGTCAGCTTCATAGAACGCTGAGTAAGCAATGTGGACCTCACTCTTGTTCTTCACTTCTCTTATGAGAAAGTTCACTTCAAAAACACAGCTTTTTTTTTTTTTTTTAAATCCCAGAGCATTGTGGCTATAATAAAAGACTGTACAGAAGAAGAGCAGCCTGTTTCAAAATGATTTAGATAAAAACAGCAGACCTTAAATTGCACATTAAAATAAATCAATCATATCAGTGTGTATTCACAATCCTGTGGTTTAATTCAGCACCAGTTATCATAGGTTCCATTTTCATGCCCTGCATAACCAACTTCTTTATCACGTGTCAAAACTCATTATGAGCACAATGAAGTCATGCATCCAAGAGGGAAAAAATGACAATCTATCCATCATGTAGAATGGGGCTCATTTTCCAGCGTCGCCCACTTCAGGCCTGATAAAACACGGGCTTGATGTTAAAAACTAGCATTATGAAGAGACCCTGTTGGGGCAAAAAAGTGGCACACATGGAAGGGACACATCGCAAGGGTGTCGGCAGTCTAGGAGTCTGTATACGTCAGTCAGGGTGAGAAAGTAAGAGATGTATCTGTGGAGATAAAAACGAAACAGGATTTGCTTATTACTCTCGCTCACTCGATCTGACTGAGTAGAAGATGAAATGGCGCTGGTGTTGTCCACACTGTACCTTTTAGTTTGTGGGAGATGAAGGGAGGAGACAGAGTAAAAATGAAGGGGAAAAAAACATTAATTGGGTGATAGTGTGGATTCTGCAGCTCCAGGCTCAAGTGGATTTGCCTTTACATGAGTTCAGCAGCCAATGAGCTTAATCTCACCCCCTCCTCAACCCGAACCAGGTCCGCTGAAGAAAATTCTGAGGAAGCACAATGGCCATAGTGTGGCACACGGCAAAAACACTATGGCAACACAGGCGCTCCTGATGTTCCCAAAGGCCGTTCACGGCCTTGGTGTAAATGTAAATGCAGATCATAGTGAGATTCCTTTCTTTGTTGGTGATTTATTCTTTGATCAGCTCACTGAAACATCCTCCCAGCTGTTTGACTGATGATTCAGTGGTGGGCTGGCAGGAGTTGTCCGGATGTTGAGGGGCTGGCTACACAGAGGTTAATCAGGGTCAGAGCTCAGATCCTCTGGTCTTGTTCAGAACCAGCAAACCTTACAGCTCTCTGTTTTCACAATACAGCCTTGCTGCCATTAGCGCTGCGTCACCAGACACAGCATTGTGTATGTGTGGCAGTGTGTGTTTTTGCAGAAACAGTTATGAGTTTCAGAAATAAGGAACCCACAACTACAAACATGAATATTCAGCACATGACAAATGCCCCTACACACGTTCTCGTTAGCCGCCTCCTGACTCAGTTCACATTTCGTGTAAGAAAGGGCCAGTGGACCCCTGCTTACTCATGCTTGGAAGTGACAAAACAGAACTAGCCTACTCAGACTAGTAATAAAAGACCATTATGTGACTGGTAGTGTCTGTTCACTTTTTCCTCTTTAGGGATTTTTGGTCCAATTTCTCCTCAAGTGAGCATTCAGCAAAGACACTATCAGCAATAACACGCTGTCGATTGTATACATGCTATGAGTCTGGAAAGACATGGAGGTGAATTGTAACAACCATGAGGTAGTAATTGTAGTTTTAAATTGCATTTAAGTAGATATTGGCAAATATTTGGGGAAGAGAAGGGACCCTACTTGGGAAGCCGCTGCCCCAACAAAAGCAATCTCAAGATGGCAAGTTCAGACTCAACAATGGACAAGGCTGACATAGCAAAAAGTCTCAATGGAATACATCGGCCTCACGTCGCCGATTCTGCCTGAGTTTTCTGCCATGTTTTTTTGGGGCAGCATAATAATGTGGCCTCAAGCAGTGTGATGTGTGACACTGAGCTATTCCCTCTGTTGTAAACCACAATCTGTGAAAAGGGGGAGGCAGTCAACCGCCATCACCCAACTTGGGTGGCTTCCTCTTGCTTCTCGTCACATTTGCTCACTCGGGAGAAAATTGCACAACATCAAATTAACTAAGTCTTCTTGTTTTCCTCCACACTAAGTGACGCTCAACCAAACATGTGGAAATTTAATTTTCCTTTTTCCAATTTCTTTTTCCCCCCTCTCTCTGTTCTCATCCAGAAATAGGCTCAAGTAGAACCACCACATGTTTATTTCCAGCATGTCTCTTTATGTCTCTTATGCTCACCAACAGTGGGCATACTGTTGCTGGATTTAGATTTAGCTACCTGCAGACATTTCCTGAACAGGGCCACATTTCCTCCCCTCTTCTAGTCATCTGATGGAGGGCTGTGATCGGCTCTGACTGGCTTCCTTTCAGGGGTGACAGTGACAAAAACAGATTGTGTGAGATGGAGAAGCAGGGAAACCAGAGAGAAAGAGAGAAGGGCAAGGGCAAGGCAGTGGGAGGGGGGGCTGTTTGTTAAAAGCCTGGCCCTCTGTTTACTACAAGCTAAAAATACTACCCGCTCTGGTCTGCAGTAGGCATGGGGGATGGGTGGGGTACATATGTGTGTCTGTTGCCCCCAAACCCAACAGCTGGAGGCTAGAAGGCAGGGAGGGGACCTTCTGGAACAACAGGTGGACGACAAGGCATGTGGTTCAGTGTTTGCACTGTATATATGTCTGAGTGTGTGTGTGTGTGTGTGTGTGTGTATGTATGTGTATGGTTGGGATGGTGCATACATGTACACAAGCTTCACGCAGCAGTAGCTCTTGTTAAAAGTCCAGTGTCGCATAGAGCCTGTGTCTCTAGCTGAACCCGGGCATGAATTGTCTTATTGACGGTCTCTAATCTGTTTGAACCCCAACTGAGGCAGTACTATGAATCAAAATTAATGACTGTGTTGTTGCTGTTGATGTTAAAGCTCTGGAGAACTGCATCGCTCATTCACTCAATAGGCCCCTATTTTTATGCAAGTGTGTGTTTGTGCTGAGGCTGGAGTGAGGGGGCAGGGGGGTATACTCACATGTGTGTCTTTCGCTGCTACTCGCCTTTACCCTTAACCTAAGGCAGTTGGTCTTCTCAAATGACAGTGACTAGGTACTGTGAGGGCAATTGTACCCACACAGCTGTGCATCTCTTTGTCCGTTGCACAGCCCCCCTTCCTTATAGCTAAAATGAAAGCTGTTACTGATTCTCTGACTAAATACCTTCCTGTTTGTGCCGGGACAATCAGATAAGTGGTGCCACGTAGGGAATGCAAGTGCTACAAACAAGGTAAAGTCTGGGGCCAACACACTTCCCCTAGTCATTATTGGCATACCTGAGATGCTGAGAACAAAGCGAGTGGTTGCACTGATGGCAACAAGAGAGGGACAGCGAATGAGTCACCAAAGCAACTGCAGGTTTTTCAGCATTTTTTGGGAAATATGTCAAAGATTCCAGGAAGCTACTGTCCTTGGCCAAGAAATGCTTTGACACATAGCCCCTAACACAGTGTTTTTTGTTTTTTTTTACACTTTCTTTCTTACAGATCAAATAAACAGGATGCAGCGTGATAATCAGTGCATTTTAGAGGCCAGCGACTATCTTCCAATCTTTGCACATAGCTAAGCTATCTGGATAAGAGGTGCTTCAAATCGTTTTCATTATAAATGTGATTTAGTGTGATTACGAAAAATGGCAAACTATTTCTTTAAATCTTTGACCCTAACTGACACTAAAAAAATGTTGACACTCAAAAACATAACTAAATTAGATCAAATCACATTGATAACAGATAGCATCTTCCGTGTTAATTGTGCATGAATATCCATTCATCCATTTTCTACTGCTTATCCTCACGGGTGGGGTGTCATCGGCCGAAGGCGGGGTACACCATGGACAAATCACCAGTTCATCGCAGAGCTAACATATAGACACAAACAACTCATTCCAGTGGCATTTTGTAATGCTGCTGGAATGAATTTTTTAAATTTTAGAGAAGCCTAATCCCCTTTTTGCATGTTTTTGTTTTTGGATTGTGGGAGGAGGCCGAAATACCCAGAGAAAACCACACAAGACACTGCGAGAACATGCAAACTTCACACAGAAATGCCCTGATCCGGGAATCAAACCCAGGACCTTCTCGCTCTGTGGCTCACCACTGTGCTGCCCTGTGGATGAATATCTATTCATAAATACGAGAAAAGGGATGCTTAAGACCTTATATCATAATTATCATCTTTAGGCGTTATCTTTAGTATAAAAGTGATTTAATGACTTGCCATTGTATCTCCAGTATAGACAGGAGCTAATATCGACTCAACATGGTGCAGGATAAAAGATAATAAAAACATTGCATTTTTTAAAAATTCACAGCAACCACAATTTAAATTAAAAAAAAAACAATTGTTTCTATTTCACTGTCTAGCTCATTGAATCCATATTTAAAGTGATATTAGCACACATGCAACACTCAGCACAGTGCAGCAATGAGGTGGAGGTAGTGAACAGCAGATATTAGGCCACAGTAACTGGCCAATTGAGAGGACTGGTGTCATCTGGCCTTATCAGTTTCATGTGTTGTTTTGTCTGCTGGGCCTGTGTTGGTCTTCTGGAAAGAATGTAGGACCATCATGCAGAACTGATGAAGTTATTATTAAATGTGGCTCTTAGTCATCCCTGTCCACAGTAAAAGGGAAATGGCCTCTCATTCCAGCAACATTTTGTAATGCCACAAGTAAGCTGTTTCATTCAGATTTTCTATAATTCTGCTCTTTGCAATTTATCGTTAAATGTGACCCCGTGACCTCTCTTCAGTCACCGGCCAAACGGGTGTCTCCGGTCTGTGTACCCATCCTCCCCTACTTCCTTAGATGTTTGCAGACAGCATCAAAACATCACTCCTTGAAAAATCCAAACAGATGTCTAGACTGAGTGAGGCTCGCAGCTAACACCACTTCTCATGTCCACGTCTTTGATGATGAAGAACAGCACCATTACAAAAACAAGAGGCTGCGTGGGACAGGAAAATACGCTATATTTGGAAACAGACAAGTGGGCGACAAGATGTCTCTTCTGTTTCTTAGTTTGTCTCTCTCAGCTTCACTGTGTTGTCTGGATCTCTCCCTCTCCAGGCCAACTGTGGTTATAGAGCGTAACAAGGCTCTCTATCCCAAATAATGGCTTTAATGTTGGTTAAAAGTGGAAAGGGGGCTGGTCAGGGTCAGGCTGACTCCTGCGCCTGAGCATCAGCTGGCATGCTGTCGGGGCTGTGGCACCAGGCACTGGGCCACTGTCTAGGCAGCACACACAGCTGTTCCGGGGTGGGGAATGGGGGATTCTCTCTGCGTGGGATACTTCCTCCACTGTGCCCAGTCATCGGTGGATTATATATGTTTTGTTGTATCAGGCCTCGTTATGTGAACTTGTCAAACAAATTGCTTCACAGTTGATAATGACACCACAGGGGTAATAAGAAGTTAACATTAAAACTATTAAAACTCAAATGAGGTCTAACAGACATGTTTGAGAGAGGTGGGACAGGGCGTTAACCCTCTTTGTGTATAACTTAATATTATTTCATTATTTATTCAGCTGAACCTCAGATGCCTTATCTTAAAAACGCTGTAAGTCATATTCAAAACGACCACTGTGACACAGATTTAATCACTGTAAACTAAACTGCTGAATCCGTAGTGTTACAGTATCACTATAGATATTAGTTTTAACATCAAAAACGTTAACTGATGTTGTTTTTTGGTGTTTAGCCTTTCGGTGGGTTTTGCTGCTCCTGTTTTTGCAATGTTTCTGACTATCTGACTCCAGAAAAGAAAAAAGTTTAAATTCACATGACCGCTTCTGCTGAAAATCACGTTTTTGACCTTATGTGTGTTAATATGAGTGTACATCCCAGCCATTTTAGGTCCATGAAGGGATTTTTTCTCTTTAAAGAAAGTCTTCAAAATGTTACTTTCCAAAACAGTGTTAAAAGGTTTAATCAATTGCTCGAGCAGGCCTTTCAACTATAGTCCTACAGTGTGTGTAAATACTGAATGTAAGGCTGATAATTCCTCAGAAAACAGGCCCATCTTTGCTGTTGATGGGAAATGATTTCCTACGAATATGCCACGATGCTATTGATATCCATTTCAATAGTTGCCCTGAACCTAGGCCAAAGTGCTGGCACGCCCCTTGTCATTTATAATATCAGGCTGACTGGCCTATTGACGACGAGAACAAAGCCACAGTGTAGCTGTACTGCAGCAGTGGCCGTAGTAACATGGCACCTCCCCGGTGACTGATGATGCCACACTGGCTGCCACCACAACTTGGCACAGAAGGGGAGGGATGGGGGGAGGGGGGTGAGCAGGCAGAGTATTTGTGTGTTGGGGAGGCATTTGGTGGTTGTGGCAGCTGGCAGTGAGAAGACAAGGGGGGTGGGGGCAGGGGGTTTCTCATTTATAAAGACTCCCCTGTGTGAACCCCATGCAAAACCACACCCTGGATGCAAACTCAAACTGGCTTGCCGAGCGGCACACACCCGCACATTCATAAACACACGCATATGTTGCACTAGACTATTTATAAAGGTGTGTAGCATATCAGTATTTGTGTGCATGTGATTGTGTTTTTATTCAGCGGATGAGTGCAAGTAATTCAAATTCAGTCCTGTTGACTCATTGCCGTGTGGCTGGTGAGAAGGAGCTTGGTGTCACGTCACTGAGCTGTTTATTAGCTCAGAGTACTTCAGGGAAATGTAATAGAAGTGAGCCATGTGAAATCTTCCCACATCAGAGTCAACTATGTAGAAATATTAGTGCTTGGTGTCACTGGATGTGTCGAAATTGTTCCTAAAATAGAACGGGGCTCTTGTCCTACTTTGTCGCAAGACTTGGTGCTCACCACCATGTTTTATCCTCATGTGGGCCACCACACCGGAGACCAGGTCTGGCCCAGCTGTCTCTGAAGACAAATGGTCCATCATTGCAACTGCTTCATTCCCTCCTCCATCACCTCTCACTTGCCCTTCCCTCCCTTCCTCCTCACCCCACGGTACGTTCACATGCCACTTGTGTGCTAAAAAGCCATTTCGTGTGCTGTTATTGATTCTGTCGCAGGTTCCGAATAGCTTGTGTGACAGCTTCCTGGAAATCATTTGTTGGAGTTTTAAAGTGTTTATGGATAGCTGGCCTTTTGTTTTATAGGTTACACATGGAGGATAATGGACATTTGAGTTTGTTATTGTATTTTCTCAACTCATTCAAACCTTGACCTCAGTCATGTTAGTCAGTTAACTGTCATGTTAAGTCATGTCAAATTCTGATGGAGAATTCCATTTCAATATTAATGGGACGCAATTAGAAAGTAACGTTAATCATTATTGTTTGATTTTATTCCATCCAATTTTAAACTTAGACTTCCTCAACAATAACAAGCATCTCTTCCGGCTTATATAAATGTTCGGTGCTTATTTTCCATATTTTTATAACATTTCCAATTCAATTACCAACATATTTATAAATGCATCATAATACATACAAATTAATATTTTGCTTCCGTGGGGGAGTGAAACCCAAAACCCATTCCCCGCCTGCACCTGTATTCCTCTGAACTGACATCTCTTGGCAACTTTCTCATAATTCATCTCTCTTGGCTTGTTTATGCTGGACATGAATTTTGTTTGTGGTAACGTTTCCCTGACCCTCACATCTCTCAACATGAAAAACGCTAATGCGCCTCCAACACGACATCAAAGCCTCTCTCTTGCCTCGACACTCACTCTGGCTGTTTCGATTTATGGCTCTTTTTTTCCCCCTTCTTTTTCTTCTTGCAACATGAAAGGACATCAGTGTTTCCCCTACGGATGTATGTGAATTAACACACATGGACGTGCACGTATACACAGGCACTCTCCGTCCCAAACAGTCATGTCAGATCAGAGTGGTTAATAAATCAAATGAGACACCTACAGAGTTTCAGAGAGAAGAAGTGCGTGCCAAACAATGGAGAGATAAAATGAC
>KV751345.1:1747226-1758237 GCA_001698575.1 Mola mola
TCGCTCGCCTTGGCAGAAAACTGGAATGATTCCGCGATACAAAACGGCAGGACCTCGCCATGGACGCGGCCATGTTGGACAATGTGAACTGAAGGCGGAGGAGGAGGAGCCAAGGGTCTGTGCATTATTAGCAGACTGCCCTCTAGTGGACTGTCTCAGACTGTGCGTCTCAAAAAATAGAATATCGTGATATTTCTTCAGCTTTTTTTAAAAAAAGTTAAAATTTAATATATCCCAGACACGTTGCAGGTAAACTAAAATGTTTTAAGCCTTTTACTATTTTTATTTTGATCATTACGTTGTATAAAAAAGGCCCTCAAAAATAAAAAGAACCTCATCTCAAAATATATCAATATGTAACTATAAGCAATAATCATTAAAATGACATCCAAAAAAAGCTTGAAATATTTAATTTTAATGTAACAAATGTAGAATATAGGATTCAAGTTTAACTTTATTGAAAATGGAGTTTATGGGACCCCTAAATCTGTGGTGTCAGAGCAGTTGCCTGCTTTACTGGTTTTAGTGGTTAATGCATGTTTTAGTAAACTAGAGCTCAATATGTGACAGAACAAGGGCACAGAAGCAGTTCTTGGCAATTTTCTGAGAGCATGGACATCTAGTTTTAAAGTGAGCATTATTTCAGGTTTCAGCTGAATTCATGTGTTTTGCTGTTTTTCTTGTTACTTACTATAAACATTTTATTTTACAAAGAGTTGATTGTTCCAATTATAAATCTAACCACCCACAGACAACACAAAAATGACACTTTTTAAGTGTATCTAATATAATATACAGATCTGGTTTGGGTATCATTATTTTCCTTTCATCTTACCTTTGCACACAGGAAAATGTTTTTTATGGAAATATACATTTTTTTCTATTGTTTTATTATTGTTATTGTATACACTAGGCTCACTCTTTATATAAAACAAGACTGTAATGTAGCATTACAATTCTTGTTCCCTTAGTTGCTTGTAACAGTGGCATTATTACTTCTGCTTTAAATGCACATAAATCTCACGTGCTTACTACACAGTAATGATATTGTATGTAGTGTGAGCTCCATGCACTGTCTCTACGTCGGAGTGAGTATATCAAGTACACTGAATAGTTCTCTTAAGAGTAAAAAGGCAATGAAGCTGCAGCTTTGACTTAACAAAAGATGGTAGATTTGCACCGTATTTGTGGCAGACAAGCCTGGAGATACCCGACAGGTCTCTGGGCACTTGAATCTGGCAAAGACATCATACCTGTGGAATCTAGAAAACAGGGGTGACTGTCATCACTTATAATGATGATACCAACAACTGCATTTCCCATTTCAAGCAAACAACATGCAAAATGTGACAGATTTTTGACACAGATTTATTTCTGAAATCCATTCAATGTCAGCTTGTTCCATTGTTTGAATGACTAGATATACATTCATCAAACATTTACAGTATTGCTACCACACCACAGTACACATTAACAACACATCCTGAGACAGCCTCTGTTGTCTCTTTGCACAACACTAAAGCCACAAAAATAAACTCCATAAAAATCCAGGACGAAAGAAAGAAAGAAAAAAACAAATCAAATCCCTACGTCCTATGGCCGCTGCTCGCTGGTAATAAATCTCTGTGTAATAATGTTATTGGTGTTTGTGTACTGTAAGGCAGAGGACTATAGAGTCAGTCCAGAGAGAAAGAGTGACGGAAAGGGAGGAACAGTATCGTTCTAAGTCCTGAGCTAGTTCAACAAAGAAAGACTACGTTTCCCTGATAAGTTAAAAAGTCCCTTGTCAATTCAACACGAAAGAGACACTCCTAAAGATAAGCAGACATCACACATTTACACGACTTCTCTTCTCTAGTGTTTGACCCATTTTGTTTAATTTTCTATGTTTTAACAAATCCTTCATTGTTACTCTTCCGTACAGTAAAATTAAGCTTCAATAGCAGTTTTGAGCCAGTTTACTTAATCTGCTGTGGTATCATTTCTGGTGTGCATGGCCCTATTGTGTCACAAACAGCTGACGTTAGCTGATGACGCCATCAGTTTACAACTCTAAAAGTATGCATATGTGCACAAGTCAAGTCTGTCTTCCAAATCTGTAGTGTTTCTATGACAGGGGCACATGCTAAGGCACAGACTGTTTGTGGTTAATCCTGAAACATACCTCCAATCTCTAAGTTCCTAGAAGCTGTGAGCTACTTCGAGTGAACTCTGCATGTGGGACTGACATTCTGAAAAAGCATATAATAAATACAGGCAGCTTGAAGTTCAGTAATCTACTCATGGCATAAGAAATGTTTGGTGAATTAGTTCAATATAGCAGCGAGCGAGGAAAGAAAGCTCTGACAAATACTGCACTTTTCATTACTGCAATTACTGCAATCATTACTGTAAGAACATACAATGCAACGGCAAATTATGACAATCAGTTCCACTACTGAATTAGCAGAGACGTGATGTGTCAACAAGGGTTTGTTTGTTCAATAAAAGGAGGCAACAACGGTTGATTTCTGATAAGAACAGTGAAATTCTGTGCATATATTACTCCTGTTTTTGTAATGTGAACATTGACAACAGGGTATAAAAGGAGGGTGTGTAATGATTAGTTTGATTAGATTAGTTTTAATCAGCTACCTTAAGTTGCGAGCGAGTACAGCCCACAATTGTTATAAACCATGAGAGCTAAAGTTAACATGCTGATGAAATACAAGTGGATGAGCTGAATGCATGCAATGCAGCACAGAAAAAAGAAGACAATTAATAAAAAGGAATGTCCCCCAGCGGTATTCAGATTTACAGATATTCATATTACAAGTTGCCCTGTTACCCTTAAATTTATTTACACTGCACTCTACAAATAAACAATTATCTGATTTAATTATACATATATACTTTAGTATAAAAATACTATCCGATTCAATTCAAACACAACAAATGTGGCATTTAAGCAAAAAATACAGTACATAACTACGTTTACTGTAAATTTCCAAACATTTAAAAGTATTTACCAAATGGAGGAATACAAAAATTGATCATCATTAGTACCTTGTATACCTCTTGGGCTAAAGGCAGGAGCGAGCAGTCACTGGTTCTGAAATATGTACAGTACACTTTGTTCAATTATGGTTATTACAAACACGACGTCCAGATCTTGTGACATAATTTCAAAAAATTCATGATGATTTTAGACAGACGTACAAATATTTACGCCAAACCATCAGCTATACATGCTTTTCACCATTCCCTCATTGTAGATGTGCTGCATGCCTATTGTCTACAAAAGGCAATGCAACCACGAAACACAGTAACTGTAATCATGATGATCATAAAAGAGGACAAAAACACCTAAGGGATATTGTGAAAATGAATTTGGTCTTCATCCATCATCGGACACAAAACGTTTAAAAAGCCAAATAAACGGACTGGCTTTATCTAATGATTGCCACAATTACTGTTGTTTTTCGATTCTGACAGACAACCAAGTAATGTTTGTGAAAACACA
Source organism: Mola mola (assembly GCA_001698575.1). NCBI lineage: Eukaryota > Metazoa > Chordata > Actinopteri > Tetraodontiformes > Molidae > Mola > Mola mola. The sequence goes on from KV751345.1 coordinate 1,750,729, forward strand.
GGCCTAAATCCTCCTGGTTCTGAGCATTGGTTTAATGTACGAGGCTATAACCTTAGGATTTTCTGAATAAAAAAATGTTTTTCATTTGCCTCCGTATAAAATTGTGCACATAAGACCCCTGAATGTTAAACAGCTGCACGTGTGTTACGAGGAGCACACAGAGCCAGTGAAATATACAATAGAAGGCTGAGACACAGTAGACAGAAGAGAGACACAGCATACCTAATTAGGAGAAAACAAAAATAATGAGACACAGTTTTGAAGAACAGGGCTTCCAGCAAATCTGCTTTTCAGTCTGCTTGTATTAAGGTGGTAATGCGATTTATCTTGGTGTTAGCCCTTGAATACCAGGACAACACAGGATGGAGTGCCAAATGTCTGTGTGTTTTATGAATAAAGGCATTTAACAAATATCGAGTACAACCTATTTGTACTTCGGATGTGCATTGTGGTGTTATGTACAAAATAACTCTGTACCTGTGATCATATCAATCTTGGAAAACATTTCTGATTTTGCTACCTTCAGAAATGTAGGAATATTATTGTTGACCAATTATGTAAAGATAAACCACGTCATGAGTTGATGAGGAAGAGAAAATGACATTGAAAACATTGTTCATTTCTAGTGCTATTTTTAAAAAGTATGGCTTAAAAGACTTACACTTAGAGGAGAAAAAAAGACTGTCACTGATCGTGTCTTTGAACAGTTGGAGAAACGAGCAGGGCTGGTGCACAGATAATCGTCATTGCAATTTATTGCACTGCCGCTGAAGTCATTTGGGTGTTGTTAGCTGTGAGGATGTATGGCTCTCTGACATCAGTATCAAAATCTGCTGTCAAACAAACAGCTGGAGTGGCAAAAATAAAGTTCACTATCTTTCCTTGTTATAGGGCTCCTTAAAGGTCAGGCAGGAAGGGAATAAAAACCTCTATAACTTCAAATTACCAATTAGTATTTTTATCCAAGAGGTGGCATTTAGGAGTGGCTCAGTCAACTGTACATCAAATATGCATATTGCATATGTAACCAAATCTAACTGTGAAGATCTACATAGTGGAGTGGAAAGCACAGAGTCATCTGCATATTGTCAGACCTCTGACCAAAAACCAAAATGAACTCCTGCTGCATTAAGCGAGTTTAAGTGGTTCAGCCTAGCTTATGGAGGGTAACTCTTCTTCTTCTGCCCCGGAAAAAAAGGAGATAGTTTATAGAGGGCCTCTCCACTCCACAGCCTTCAGTACATGTCTCTGTAGATCTCCTGCAGGAGTGGGTGAAGTGATGTGTCCTCTGTCTTTTTGATCTCCTGCACCAGCTGTGCATGCTCAGTGACCAGTTGCCGGAGGTCAGCCAGTTTCTGCAGCAGTTTGGGGAAGAGGAAAGTGTCGTCTGGGTGATTGGCCAGCAGATGGTGCTGTAACACGTGAACAATGCTCTCCTGCATTCGCTCTATGTGTGCCACATTCACCAGGCCCGGTCGGTCTAATTCACAGAGAGACAAATTTGAAATTACACTCCTTGATCATAATCTCCTGCTGAGATAAAAAAAAATCATTTCATGGGAAGGTCGTACCAGAGCACCTTCACAGTTTCTACATTTTGAATATATATGATTATATTATTCCTCATCAAACTATTTGCTAGCTCACCTCCACAGCAGATGATAGCAGCCACAAACAGAGCCAGGTCACTGTCATCCAGCTCCAGCCCGTTAAATTTCATAGCAAACTGGAACTTTGGCTCCATCATATCACTGAAAGGCCGCCGCAGACTCTTGAGGAATTCCCGGGTGATAAAGCCCGAGCCGTACGCTACAAGAAGCCCGTCCTTGTTCATGCTGGAGGCCAGCATGGCGAAGAGGGCCTCGTACACGCCGTATTTCAAAAGAGTCACTTGATCGTTGAGGTCCAAGCAGGAGAACCCCGGGACAGACTTTGCGAACTCTGTGAGCTCGGTGACGGTTTCCACCGATGTGCACTGGCAGCAGTGGAAAATCCGAACTTCCACTTCCCTGTCCTTCAGCACTCCTGCTGAGCCCACCATCTTTGCCACCAGGGTCTGTTCCGCAAGCTGGAGCGTCTCCATGTCATGGATGACAAAAGGCTGTGGAGAAGTGGAGAATGAACCTCTTTAAAGGTCAAAGTGTATATATGGTTAAAATGGGTTTTTATCTGACCTGAAAGATTGTGTTACATGACTTTGACGTAAATAAGCACACCCATTCCGTCTACACAAATATGGAAAACGCTGAATTATCAGTCCTACATGACCAAAGTAGTGAATGTGATGTTTACCCACAATCTTACTCAAAAGTGAGGCTGAGCCCAGAGCCCTTTCCTCCACAAGGACATTGAGCCCAGAAATGTTAGAACAGTTCACGTTAAAAGTAAATCTTTTTCACTGCAAACAGGAGACGGCAGGGCCAATGCAAAATGTCAAAAACAGGAGATTCATTTAAAACTGTGACCCAGTTGACAAATAATACAAAAGTACACACAGCAGTATGCAAAAGTACAGTAAGCAGTTATGTAAGCAAATGCTTGCAGTGATTCAAACAAATAGGTGCTTCAGCTACGTCACTGTTCACACAGTGGACAAGTTCCTGATCAGCAGCTCCACCTGCCCCTGCACATGATATCAGAGCTCTGACTAGCGCATGCTGTGCTAAATGTGGACTAGATAGGGAAGGTATGTGGGAGGGGACAAAATGCACAAATCATCATCTTATGCCAACTTAGTCCAAGACATGACCCTGGTAGTTTTGGTAGAGAACGTAATAAAGCCAACAGCCCTTGCTGCCTCTCAAGATTTCCATGACAACATATTATAATTACCCTCCTTGACCCTGTAGAAGTTTGTAGTGAAAGCTACAGTGGTTGAGAGAGTCTGATGCACTGCAACTTAATATAGAATAAGCAAATACAAAAAACACTAGTAAATTAAGCAAGTTAAGATGAATTTAGATGGACAGTGATGGACAAGCATGACACCTCTGGCTCACTTAAATATCTATCTTCTCCTTTAACTTCAATATTGTGAAAGCATGAGTCCGATATTAGATAGTAGCAGGTATCTGTGGCGAACTGAGCCTTCTATTTTGCATATTATCCCACAAATTCAAATAATTAAAAAATAATGAAACACACCCCAAGCTATCTTGATCATTACAAAGTCCTCTAGAAACATCAGTATCATCCCTGCTACATGCAGAGTGTTTCTCTGGTTGTGTTGCTCGTGTTACAGCTCATGTATCGTCAAACTGGTAAACATGTTTTCTGTTGAGTCGCAGTACAGCTGGAACATTGCATACAGGATATGTGAAAAACAGCAGAGCGAAACCAGTTAAGTCAGATGACAAAACTGATACCTGCTGTACACAAATCAAATCTCAACACCGAGACTGTTATAGCTCAGTCTTCCTCCTGGACATTGACTCTGATGAGTTAAATAGAATGGATAGACGATTTCTGGCTCAGTTGCAGGTCAAGCCAAATAAATAGACAAGGGAGAATCAGATTTTTCTGTGAAGGTGATTAAACACTTGGTAGTTGCTGAACAGAAATTCTGCTCAATGTTTTGGTTAGTAACTATTCTCATTATATATCTCAGATATTTATTTTAATTAGTATAAAAATTGTATTGCATCATTAGCTATGGCAAATTGTACAATGTGACTGTTTAACATGTTGCGTTGTGAGACCATGAATGAACTCTAAAATCGAGTGTGGATCAGGCAATATGTGCATCTCCAATTGACTGCATTCCAATGGGTGCAAATCCCAGAGAACTCCTCTAACTGGATACCTCTCCATCCAGAACCTGTGATGTATGGGAACAGTGGGAGAACACAGTGCGTTTGAACATGGCTGTGAACTTCGTCTGACCTGTCCCTGTCCTACACCTGCACGCTTCAATCCATGGATGGATGCAGTCCCCCATCCTCCCCTTTGTGGTGCCATTTTTCCTCATGAGAAGAAAATGCGGGAAACAAAGCAGCGAGGGAAGGTTTTTGGTGAGACTGGCCAGGGGTGATGAAAAGCGCACAGGCCTGGAGGGGAACAGGGGCAACGGCAGCAGAAGCAATAGGCTCACACACTGGCTCCTTGATATCATCTTGGCGCAGACAGATGTTGCCTTGTCCAGCTTGTGGCTTGCGCTAATGATTGAGAAAGTTATTTCTGGCTGCACATAATCTCTGAAGTGCTGGCTGCCGGATGATATTGGGACATTAGCATGACTGTGAATTTTGAAGGTGCTGAGAATGAGACTAGAACCACACCATGGGGTGCAATTGCACGACAACTTGATCTTGATCCGGAAAAAAAAAATTTCAGGTGATGAAAAGAGCTATCCACACATACCGCAATACCTTTCACTCACCAACCCACTACTTTTACTCAACGTACAGGGGTGCTGGTCTTGCCAGTAAGAATGGTTCGAGCCTTGGCCTTGTTCATGTTGAAGTTCTTGAGGTAGGCCTCATAAATCTGCCTGGCCAGCGTCTTCTGGTCGGCGAGCTGAGGGTCTTCAATGTCCCTGTCCCCTGTCACCATCTCCGCCTTCAGCTTTAGCTTCTCTGACTGGGGCATCCGACCAAAACGGATAGCTGGAGAGACCCAAACAGACAAAGAATTACCTGAGGAAGGCAGAACTTGTAGTAGTCTGTTAAGTCACAGCGTTTATTTGATCAGTGAAAGCAGAATAGAAATATTAAATAAATTAAGCAAATAATTTTAATGGCTGCACATCCAATATCAGGGACATATTTGTGATGCACACCTTTGGCCACAAGGCAATGAATTGTTTAACTTTTAGGACCAGGCAGAAAGACTGATCAAAACACAGTCTGGTTCTGCTGTAAATTCGGATTATATCCATCTAGCTCAAAATATTTTACTTTCATTAGTCTGAATTTGTAGTTGTGAAGCATTCTGAAAGAATATGTACCATCTGTGCAACTGTGAATCCTAAAGAAATGATAAATCCAAACAATGTGATCCACTCAGTCATCACAGTCAGACTAGAGAGGTCAAATGAAGTCCTATGTGCATATTTTTAGTAAACAAAGAGCATGTCAATCAGAAAGGAAGACGATCAAATGAAACCAAAAATGGTTCAAGGTTTTCCCTTTAAATGCATTGCAGCAACAGAATATTCTGAACCAATTCAACAGGTTACCACAGAATACAAGGTGTGCTGGAAGTGGGCATCAGTTGTGTGAAGTGTACTCCAGCCACAGAAGAGTTGTTTTCCTACGAGAGGATGCTGGCATCTCTCAGACAGCCTGATCTCATTTGACTAATGAGATTAGCGGTGAACTGTTTTAACCCCTTACTCGCCAATTTAAATGGGTAAAATCTGATGCACACACCTGCAAAGACGCGCACACACACAGTGGCTCTCTGAGAACTTAACATCCAGCTGCACCCACCACTTACAAGGCAGATCTGTATCCGGATATCTGATATTTCCAACGAGCCACCCACTGGATACAGATCCAGGCGAGATCAGATGCAGAGATATCGAGCCAAAAGACAGTGTGAGGGCCCATTAGATTACCGTTCATAAAGTGGACGGATCATCTGAAGCTGGAAGCCTCAGCGAGCGCCTGGGCAGCAGCCAAGTCTAATTAAGATGAGATGAAGTGAGTGATGCTAAGCTGAGCATAAGTCAATTTCCTAAGACCCAACGTGAGAGGATGAGTGTGTGACCCGAGTGAGGACGGGGATAATGGGTGGAAGGGGGACAGTCTGTCATTCCATTAAATCATCTGTTTCAACAGAGAAAGAGTCTAGCAAATAAATTATTCTGTCTTCACATTAAGATTTGTTTATTGCTCAGGCTGGTTCTTTATTCCACCAAAAGAGTCTTTTGGGCAGATATTCAAAACTCACAGCTCTTTACGGTAAACTATATAATTTGAATTATTAACCGTCACATGGACAAAACAAAACCTTCAAATCCTCTCCTTTCTGATGTAACTGAATAATTGTTAGATCTTTGAAATTGAAAAAAAAAGAGAACCTTTCTAGAAAGAAAGGTTTAGTGTCAGAGTCTTAGCGGGGAAATCGATTTGCGGTCGAACCGCACACAGGGACAAAGATCCAAAATTAGCAGTGCCGCGGTTTCGTACAGTCTCTTAGACAACCAGATCTCAAAAGATCAGGTTGCACTGGTCTCACATCTCCTTCCTCCCCTCTGTGGTTAAATTTAGACCAATGAAATTCTACATGTACCGTAAGAGGATGTGCAGCTGACAGAAATACTACTGGTTCTGAGCATTTTCACATCATGATCTGAATCAAGGCTGCATCCTGACGAAGCCTTTTAGAGCCAATAACCCCAGTGGGACAAAATGAGCAGTCTGGCCTCTGTACCCACAATGTCTCAAAGTTTGCACAGTCTAAATATGAGCCCACTCGCATTGACCTTTTTTGTCCTTCTGCTAAAAATACTGGATGATTAAAAAAAGCTCAGCACGCCTGCACATGCACCTCATGTCACAAAGCTATATCAGGGCTTTTTCCCCCCTAATCAGACCATTGTCCTTGGACAAGGGTCAGTGTGCCGTGATGTATCTTTACACAGAGTAAACATCATCCGACTAAATCTCATTTTACAGCCTCAAACAATATGCCCAAGCAAAGATAAGCAACAATGAGTTGAAAATCTGATGTGAAGCTTTAAAAGGAAGGCAATCCTGTGTTAAGGGTGTGAACAAATGTTGCAGGTGTTTCCTTTGTCGCAGTATATTTCTTTAAATTAGGCTGCACTGCTGATTGTTAACTGTGCTCCCTTTGCCCTCCACTCACCCGCTGTCTTTCTGTCTCACAATTGGATATTCAAAGTTTTCTTTTTCCCCCCAAAAAGCTGTGCTCTCTTGAGCATTGTTGGATTTGGCTCAACCCTAAATAACATCATTACAATAGTAAAGTCATGGATTTCCCAAAAAATAGCCCAGGTATAATTTGTCAAGTGTATTCACTACTTATTTTATCACTTTTCTTACAAAAAAATGACAACCAGTTACACACTGTAGCACCATGCAAAGTCCCCTGCAGCAACAGAATAAATACAAATGCAGGAAGATGAATTATTTTAACAATATCAACTGCATATTTGTGCGCCACAAAATTTTGCAAGTTGGAAATGAATTAATCAGGCGCGCAGACTATCCCACCTTTCATTTGGCTGCTTGTGCTCGTACCTGCTTCACCAGCGTGCTCGGTGTGTGACTACCTGTTCAAACTTCCTTCCCATCTACACAACTGTGACTGTGGTGCTCGTTGTTCAGTACTTTTTCCTTACAAGTAATAAGAACCACACATGTGTGAGGCACCCCAAGCACCCCAGGCCCGTCCTGACCCGCAGGACTCACCGTTGTGGGACATGCCCACCGACAGGCACTTCTGGAAGCGGCAGTATTGGCACTTGTTGCGATTCTTCTTTTGGATCTTGCAGCGACGCTCACACTTGTCATACTCCAGCTTCAGACGGATGGTCCGACGGAA
>KV751345.1:1758289-1777306 GCA_001698575.1 Mola mola
AAAATTATTAAACGGTGAAAACAGTAACAAAATAATGAAATGTTAACATTTTTGAGGATGAGACAAGGGGCCGAAAAAAATGAAGCTGAAAGTAGAGAAGCGAATGACCTTTTGATAAACTCTGCCTTTATACAGTTGTTCTGAGGATACCAAAAACCAGAGAAGACTTAATGTACAAAAAAGCCATTATTAACAGTTTCACCATCATTTTGTCATCATTTACACAACGGAGAAAGATACATTTGACTTTAGTTAGGGACTGATAGATAGGGCGGCGTGTTTGTGCCCGGCTGAAGTTTCATCCACAACTCCCACCCTGCTTGCCAAAGACATTCTAATTGCTACAACAATGTGAGCACGAGTAACTCCGACTGACTCTTTCCTACTGCAATCTTCACGTCACCACCTCTCACACACACACACACACACACACACAAACACACTCATAAAACAGGGGTGTCACGAGGGATTGACAGAATTAGAGTTCAGGTGGCTGCCAGTTTCCACAGTCATACAGCATCTTCCTGTGCACCATGTCCAAATAACATGGTGAGAAATGGTGAGAAAGCTGCTGCTTTCTGGGCTTTTTTTTTTTTTTTTTTTTTTTCTTCCACAAAGATAACAATGACGGAAACAATGTTTCCATCCTGACATCAAATTATTAGTGATTAGTGAATTTTCATAATGCTCGAAAGGAAACTTTGTACCAGTTTTCTAGAATTTTCCACTTAAATGCCACAAACCACAAACACCTATTAAATGCAGGTGGGGGGTGTCGCTGTATGGTCATGTTATATTTTTGTAGTATTTTTTGACTTCTTTAGAGAGGTAAAGAATATCAACCATTGTGACTGCAAGCTCCCTGGTTTAATACTGTGAATTCCTGTTCACCCATCATTTCCTGTTACCTCTTGATTGTCAACATTAGAATGAATGCTGCACTTCAGGTCCAATTGTGGCAGTTTTGTTGGCCCAGTAGGACACACTGTATTTGAGAGATTTGAGAATTGCTAACTTCAGCAGACCCATTTTATGTTGCAAGCGGGGGCTTCACCGTGACCCTCCAGCACTTCAAATGACTCTGTCCTAGACGTTAAGCTAAGGAAACCTTGACTTTTGTGACATCTTAATATTTTACTGTTTTACAGCCGTGTGTTTTTACGGGGAATAAGTCACATTTGACTCTGCCCTGTGGACTGACCAAGGCCTTTGACCAGTCTAGATAATTATTAGATACACAGTAGATATGCTGTTGCACTAACACTGAGAAGCATTAATTTTACCACTGACACACATCAGTGAGTGGCTTCTCAGATGGGAATTTTTGAGTAACAGTATGTTGACACAACGGACATCATGCATCACTTTTTGACATTTGCACTCCCACTGCTGGATTAACAGTGTGGGGGGGATAAATAGTCACTACATTCCTTTCATTTTAGCCCTTCAGTGACTGAAAATAAAGCCTAAATATTTCAGGCTAAAAAAAAGCCTTTTTTACACACATCATGTTGCTATCTCTTTGCCCTTCTGTGGCCCTGAAAACTGCCTTAACTTGTTCTTCAACTGGTGAACGACTGGTGAACAATTAACTGAAAAATTATTGATTGACTACGCGTGAAGGCTCAGCCTTTCTTCTGCCCAGTTTGAGGAGTTCTTTTTACGAAGCACACTGCCATTGGGGTTTTTGCCCGGCAAATCCCACATTCTCGGCTTATCTGTGCTTGAGTGATTTTGAGAGAAGACTGTAGGGTGAAAAGACAGGGGAGACCACATAAGGCAGGGGCATCGAACTCAATCGCAGAGGGGGTCAAAACTCTGGACTAATTCGAGGGCCAAATGACGTCAACATTTATTGAACAGCAGACTTAAATTGACCATGTTTCCATCAGAGGTATTAGGATAAGTTATTAATACAAAAACATGACCTCTCTGCTCCCAAGACATCTTATATAATTCAGAACAAATCAAGGATATCAGAAAAAAAAAAACAAAAACAAAAAAGAGCTAAAATTTTAAATAAAAGACGCCTTGCTCTTTATCAGCAGGTTTTATTTTCTTTTAGTAATTTCAAATGAAAAAGTTTATCAAAGGCAATAAAAACCAACATTTATTTTAAGAAAATCTAATATAATTCTGTTTTATCATTAACAAAAAAATGACAATATTTTAAATGTGATGAATTCGTTTTTAAACCTGGTGAAAATGTGCAACTATTTCAACAACACTTGTATGCTATACTGTATACTGAAGGTATACAAACGTATGATCCCACGGGCCAAATATAAGTGTACTGGCCTTGAGTTTAAGACAGGTGACCTAAAGCATGTTTAATAACTTACATTCAGTTCTCACAATAATGTCACATCCAATAACGAGGTCAAGATCCTCACTCAGTGCTGATCCTTTCGTTGGTCGAATCATTGCTATTGTCTATCGTGCCAAAAGGCCACAACCAAGTCACCAGTGCAATGTTCCTCTCACCTTGCAGCCCTCGCAGGCGTGGACTCCATAGTGGTAGCCCGAGGCGCGATCAGCACAAACTCGACACTCCAGGTTAAGCGAAGAGGAGGAAGATGAGAGCTCGTCTTGACCTGCTGCCACTCCATAAATAACCGAAGACGGGCTGGATGCTGGTGTCAGGGCATCTACGAAACACAAGGACAACGTTTCATTGCACTGCTACCCATGAATAATACATACATCTTAAGGTTCGGATCAGTAATGTGGTTTTGAAATACTTTTTAGCATATTTGATGTAATTCTCTTCAAAGCTGGATAAATCAAATGTTTTGATAAAACAGAAAAAAAAAAACTGGTGTGTGAAGACTTTGCAGGACTGTGACAAACCCAGACAACAATTTGATTTTAACCATGATTGACAAGGGCATCCTGCCTTTTGCTAGTTCCTCCAAAATACTTATCCTAGCGTTAAGACTTAACCACACACAATATTCCATATTTCTGCAACTTTAACATTTGAAATGTAGGGATGTATGTTTTATGTGGCTTTTCTACCAAACGCGCATTTTTTGCCCAAAGCTTTCGAGCGAATACAGTGTCTACACTTAACTGCATTTCCTGTGGACTAACAGTTATCCAGGGGCTTCAAAGAGGTATTTTTCAATATGCAAAATATCGACTGAAATGTTTTCACCCATTTTAAACACTAAAATTTGTGGAGCTGCATTCCATAACTTCTTTAGCTCTCCCAAACTGACAACCTAACAAGCACGTATTGTCCTGTTGTGTGAAGGTGTGAGTGAGCACGAATTTTGAACTCTAAGACTCTATATAGAGCTGCAACAGTTAATTGATTAATGAATCGAAAAGAAAAAAAATCTTTTTTTCACTATTTTGTGACAATTTAGGGAGCAACTATTTAATTGATAAATCGTGAAAGTAGTTATACGATTGATTGATGATTAAAATAATCATAAGTCAATCAATCAGTTGCAGCTCTAATTCTTTACACGCCACATTCTGTCATACCTTGATTATAAACACCATAAGAGCTTTGCTGAGGGACTGACCAAATGTGTGCTGTTGAATGCCGTTTGCATGATTTAACACCCTGGTCTGTCTCTATGATGACACATCAGCTGTACATGAACAAAATGTGCCTGGATGACACTTTTTTATGCATCATTCCAGAAATAACTTTGACTAATTCCAACGTAGGGTGAACTTCAGTGGATGTGTGTTTGCTGCGTTCAATAGGTGCCAAAATGTGGATAATGCAATATGTAGTTTTTAAAAGTGTAACAGTTGATGTCGCCTTTATACTTTGATACAGCCTGTTGTTATTATACAAGATGATGTTGCCACCACAATCGGACAAAAAAAACAAAACGATTATCTTGAGATGAATTTAGCATAAGTAAAACTTTGCAACTATGTCTTTCTTGAAAGACGCATCTCTACAGCTACTTTTTATCTCCTTGTGGCAAAGAACAAACAAACAAAAAAAAAAAAACAAGTAGAATTTAAGTACAGTTTACAACTCTTTGCCAGCACAAAAGCAGCCTGTTCCATCACAGCAGCTACTTATTCAGAGATACTAAAATGTGGTCTGTGGTGTGCTGCCTGTCACAGGCATAACTGTGTTGGGAGTAGTATTACTGATCCCTCCCAAGGACGACAGGTCATGGGGCTTGCCATGGGTTGCCAACAGTTTCCAATTTCCACCTTGTAAGGGGAACATGGCTGGTAGAATCACTTGGTACGCAAATAGCAATGATGAAATGCTGCAAAACAGTAGCCCTATGTCAAGCCACATGAGCTGGTCGAAAGACGCCAGAACGGGGATAAGCAGCATTTGGCAGTGGACCTAGAGGTGTGTTCTTGTCTCTTGCAACATGTTTCCACTGGAAAAAAAACATGTCAGTGTTCCTTCTGCTCCTGTGTCTCACCGTAAGGATTCCAAAGCACAAGTAATTCCTAAACACCCTCTCAGCCTCCTCTCTCTGTTTTCCATGACATCATCAAACGTGTCCGAGATACCTTCTCCTCATGCCTCCCTCTCTTTTGTCCTGGTCTTCTTTCTCCCTCGCTAACACCCACCATTCTTCCATTCCATGTTGTTCTTTCTGGACCATTCACAGCTTCCTCATTCACTTGTTGCATGGTAACATAAATTTTCCCGATGTCCTTGTGACTTTTAACACTGCTGCAAAATGGATGTTTCCTGAGTGGTGGTGCACAGTGGCTGAGGAATGTGTGAATTCCTCGCTGGATATGGGGCGAAGGGAATAGGTTGTGGAGGAGGACAAAGAAGTAAAACGAGTGAGTATGGAAAATAAGAGGGAGATGAGGCAAGAGAGAAAGAATAAATATGGTAGGAATTTGCAGGAAATGGACAGGAAAGTGCTAGACACGCAGTAAATCAGAGACGTGGATCACGGGACCATTGCCTAAGGGGTTTTTAAAAAGTAGCTGATTTGGACAATATGAGTAAAGACAGGGCTGTCAATAGATTGTAGTGCTGCTTTGTTGAAGGTTAAGACTAGAGGTTAATTTAGCTGAACTGAATCCTCTCTGAACATTGAGTTGGAGCAAATTAGGGATTAAGGGGCTAAACTGTGGGACCCCCTAAACTGACAACAACAATAATAGCACAGAGATTACATTGAGCTGCTGGGGACACTTTGAATTTTTTTTTTAATGCAATATGGAAGCAAACCCCCAGATTATTGATAATTTAAAACCATTATTCACCTAAAACAGTGGAACCTTCAGAGCCATTAGTAGAGGACTGGTATTCAGGAACATCCAACGAGCTGAGGGTGTCATTGTCAATGGACTGGGAGATGTCCTGGAGCTCCTCCATGCTGCCCATGAAGTCGTCATCGGCGCACAGAGGGCTTCCCAACACCGACTCCTCCAGGGGTGAAGGGGGGTGGTGGTAGTGGCTTTCCATGTCGACCATCACTGTGGAGGAGCGGGATGCCGGCACTCTCACTCATCAGACTAGAGACAGCGGGTGAGGGTGGGGCACAAAAAAAGAATAAGAGGTCAAAGAAGTGATACAGGAACACAGACAGAGCAGTTATTAAACTTTAAATACATTACATTAAAAAAGGTATTGGGGCATTAACTTAAGTTTAAAGAGAAAAATCAAATGAAAAACATTGTTCCAGTGATGCTGCAAAATGTAACATTATTTTGATTGAATTAAAATAATGGACCAATCAACCACCGCCATCAACAATGCCACACCGCTAGCAACCGACTTAAAACTGATGACCTCACTATCAACATCAACACTTCAGATTAATACCGCATCGTCCTTCAGTAGGCTACACATGATTCAACATGGCGTTGGCTAACACATTTAGCCTTAATGAGTAGTGCTGATGCAACGTTTGCAATGTATATCCATGCCAACAGGTGCAACATATAGCTATGGATCAGCAGGCAGTAAAGGAATGAAGGACGTGGAGTATCTTATGACACAACACAGGCCGTGTGCTCCTTCAAGCTGCTCATTCCAAACACAGTAACCTCATCCTTACAAACCTCATAGTGCCACAGAAAGAGAAGGACAGAGAGCCAGGCAGTGGGACGAATCTAGGTCACTGGGCTGGCTTAGGCTTTACTGTGACATGAAGACTAGGTCTGGAGCTGGCTAGAGGAAACATAACAGACTGGCTTGTGCAGTAGATGGCTGAGACTTTGCTGAATTGCTGAACTGGGAGGAGCTGTGACACTCGCATTTAATGCACTAAGAAGTGGGCTTGTCTTGGTGGCTAAGCTTAAGAAAAAGCAGAGGGAATGGACGCATATTGCATATTAGAACTTCATACATCCGCATGTAAACTAGGTCAATCTTCAATAAGCCCTTTCCATCAGGCCTCGCTAAGAACAGAATATGAAGGGGGAGGTGGGCTGTGGGGGTGAGGGTCACGATACGGGTACAAGACAACAGCTGCCGGTTGTTCACAGCCATTTTGCACCTTTCATGAATGCTTTTATTCTAGCTTTAGGTTACCCTGTTCTGTCTAATGTACTGTAGGCTGCAGATTAGAGAGACTAGCAGCGTGTCCACAGTGGACGTAAAAATATGTAAGGTAACAATGAGAAAACCCACCTCAAACTATACATAGATCCTTTACATTTTTTTGCCCTGAGTGTAAAACAAAATTGAGTAAAACATTTCAAACCAATTTTAATTTGAGCCATAGACAGCACTGAGCGATATATAGACTTTTGTCACTAGCCGCGCCAGAGTGCAACGTTGGAACTTATGGAGTATAGCGGCGGCACCATAATTCTTCAGGAATTTAATCTAGTTAATTAAAAGCTTTGTAATTGATTAATCAAAATCAATCACAAATACTAATATTTGCAGTGGAAGGCATTTAATTTGAATTTGAACCCAGAAGTTGGGAGACGAGTAAATCAATGACTAAATCGACATTGTCGACATCCAACAACATTTTTCCAAAACATTCAGAATAATTTACGTTTAGTAAAATGGTCAGTGCATGAAACTGAGGAACAAAGAAATGTAATGTGTATCAGAAAGAGCAATGAGGTAGATCCATGCATTTTTGGTCAGTATAATTATGTAGAACAACATAGACTTAAGAAAAATTATACTGCAGGCATGAAATGACTTAATATACAGAGCATCTCGGACATTAAGTTGAGTCCCTGAAGGCCTCATTCAGTGTAGTTCGACAAGCCTGGTTGCTAAAGCTAATGTTATGTCAGGGACTGAGCTGACCTCTGACCTATGTGTTTTGCGTTGAGGTGATATTTGAGGCTTGAATCACACTGATGGTATGAAAATTCCTTACTGCGTTAACTGCAAAAGGCAGTGTTCTTGTCAACAGAGTCTGTGAATGTTCCATTCAGTGCGCTTTTCTTATCTGCCTCCATCGTGTTTACAAAGCTGATGTGAAATGTGAATGTGATCAAACGTCGAAGGGGATGTGATCAGTGATGAACACGGTCATGGGGCTTCAGGGCATGCAATTAATCTGCATTATTTTCTTAACAAGATTTTTTTTATTTATTTAATCGAAATTAACACATCATTTTGACAGCCCTAATTCAGATATTCCACAAAAAACATGACAACAGCACATAAGTGAAAAAAGATCCCATGTGTTATGTGACTGTTTATAATGATGAAAGAATCTCTTTCAGTGGCACTTTTATTAATTAGAACCTTGTTCCTACTACATCAAGCACATGATACATGACTATTTGGAAGCAGGACAAAAAAGCACCTCTGTAATATAACTGAAACAGAAAAACATGTAATGTAACAGCCATAACACATGACCTTGCTCAAAGTCCAACCACGTAACAATGACGAAGCCCCAAAGAACTAAATGGAATCAATTACCAAAGACCATAAAAGATCCCCACCAATTAAAAACACCAAATAAAAAAAAAAATAAAAAGCATGTGAGCAGGTTGCTTTACTGAGCTACTCACTCTTCAATAGACTTGTAATTCTAAATGGAGGCAGTGTTAGCTCTCCCGGGATAAAGCAAAACCTCTTTAGCATTCAGCCTCTAGCTCCTGACCCTCAGGTCTTCCTTTGGAGGACATCCTGTTTCGTGCTCTCCCTTCACTCAGCGCTATCTCATTATAATCGTGCTTCAAGGGGCAAAATAAAGAAGTGTCTTGGCTATTGCTTGACCAACATCCACCCTGTCTGTTCAGATTAAACTCCATTCACCCGGGCAAATTTTTATATTAGTAAGAGGAGATTTAGGCATGCAGAGAATAGACAAAAAAAAACAAGTAGATCAGGAAAAGTTTCTACGTCCTTTTGCCTACACAGAGGACATATATCAACAGCGCACACCTACTGCATGCATGACTTTCTATTTAAACATACATGGCACAAATCCTTTTGTGAACTTATGACCCACTGCCAGCAGTTATGAAAGGGGTGAAACAACCTGACCCTGTGTTGCCACCAACATAACATAAGAATGTAAACACAGAGAACCACTGAGCTGTCGCCTTCTGAGGTTTTGTGGATGGAGGCAAAGATGGACACAAGAGGTGGAGAGGAATGTCAGTTAAGCCACATTACAGGGACTTTATCAGCAACATGCAAGACAGAGTGAGTGTCACAGAGAAACTAATGTGTCCAATGGCAAGCCTTTTTGTCCTTTAAGGTCAAGACCTCTCTTGTGCTCACTCAGTAAAGCCTGCTGAGGCTCCTGCACACACTGAGAGGAAGACGAGCGGAGACGCACGTGTTTGTGTGGGTTAGGGTCCAAGAAGAGGATGGCATGGGGGGCGGGGTTACACTGACAAAAGACTGCAAACCAAGAACCTCCGGTGTCGCCATGACGATGCCACGGCAATGCAGTCGCCTGAAATCAGTGGAAGCTATGCTACCAACAGAATTCCACCTCTCATCCAATATAAAATCATAGGCCTTGCGTATTACCAAGTGATCACGTGACCAGATGCAAAAATAATCCATCTCGTCTGCGGTTGCTTAGCACTTTTACCAAGACCCCCCCCCCCAAAAGATCCACGTTAAAGAGGTGGGCAGCGGAGCTGCTAGTAAGCTCCGGCTGAGGCAGATGTGAATGCACTCTGAGCATGACGCAGCCACGTCCAAACTCTCCCAACAGAGAGGACACAGAGCAGCAGGGAGTTAGTTTACACAGCCGTCGAAGATCTTACATATTATTTCTACGTCCACACAGATCCTCACAAGCTTTAGCCGATAACTGAAATGTATAGTTGCACAACTTCCGGGAATAGCCGGTGTCTCTGGTGCGTCCAATAAAGCACACTGCTTCCCTACCCCAACAATGAGGAGCAGCTAAGAGTGTGATGACAAGAACACTGATCAAAAGAAAAAGAACAAAAGATGTGTATAGGCTTGTCTCTTCAAGGCAAAAAAAAAAAAAGAGAACATACCTTGGCAAGAGATAAAAGAAAGCTATATGTTCATGTACTGTTTGCCTCTTGTGTTAGAAAAAGGCAGTAGTATTAAAGCCAATAATATTATTTACAATATGACCCTACCTTCCTCATCCAGTCTTCCATGCAACCCTGACAGCATGACACTCAGCTCCTTCCAAGGGTTTGTATGTTTTCATGTGTGTGACAGAGAGCACAGGCCACGGGTTAATGTTTAATCCATCCATCTTGTGGTCTGAGTGCTAACAGACCTGTTAGAAAAAAAAAGGGCCCCCGGGGGACACAACAGTGGCCTTAGAGCAGAAATATGGGCTGATAGGGCTGTCCGGGCCAGCTCCGCCTGTCCATTTGTTTGAAGAGCTCCCTCTACAAGCTCAGCCTGGACCGTGCCCACAGTGCAAACACTCAAGCGAACCTTTATCACTCAGGGCTGATATGTTGGCCAGCGCCCTCTTATCATTATGGAGAATGACCAAAGTACAGGCCGGGCAAGTGAGTGAACTTTAGCTGCAGGCTGAAACAGACGAGCCATACACAAGAGTTCAATCATCCCGTCATCAGGTCATTGTCATCTCAGGATCAATAACAGTTAAACACACACACGACACATCACACTCAATTTCAGGCCTGAAGCTCCAAAGTACCCTGGTTGTAAATGGTGTGTGAACCATAAATCATTTTGTGTTTTTCTAAGCATGCATTGATTTCTCTTTTATTTTTTTGATGCAATATATAAAGATTATTCACGGCAAATTTACTTGAGTTGCTTAATGTATCACCATGAGCAATGATGCTAAAACTTTACTGCCTTTTGCTTTAGACTTCCATGTATTATTTACGTAAAAGCCAAAATGAATGTAGCACCGTTTTCAGAACCTGGGTGGGACAACACCTAACGACTCGTCTTTACTTAGAGAGCTTATAAACAAGAACAATTCATATTGTAAATAAATGTAAATAAATAAATGTACATATAGATATTCACATATTTCTGAACCACCAACTGTTTTCATTTTTAGGTGTAACTGTTATGTTATGATATGTTAAAACAGATCCAGTGAAATAAACCACTTACAGGAGCTATACTTTACTCTTACTTCTGACAGTACTTGTCTTTTTTTTAAATTTCTTTTTAATAAAGAAAAGCTACTCAAGATGAGCTCACACCGCGGCTGTACAACAGTAAGTTACATGAACACCAGCGGACTCTGGCCTCTGCATTGACAGTGTGTTCAGTGTCAAAACAGTTATTACATGTTCACCAAGGTCACAAGACGGGAGAGATACAATTGGGCCATAAAACCCTACGGGAGGCGAAACGCGACACTGGATCACTTTACTTCCAAAGCATGTGCGGACACGCTACACGCTTGCCCTTCACGCGAGACGAGATGGAAAGTGTGCCTGTGTGTGTATGCGTGGGTGTGTTGTACAATCAAAACAAGCATGTGGTGCAGCTTTTAGTTACATAAATTCTGCATATAAAGTAAACCTGTTTAATTTGAAGATGTCTCAAAGTCGATTTTTGACATCTTAAATGTTTAGGTTTCCATATACTAGTATCTCTTTATACATCCCTAAAGTATGTTTAGCTTGAGCCGCTGTTATTATCTCCACATGTATTATTTCTCATAAGGCTACAAAAGATGATAGAATAGGAAGAAAGAAAATTTTCCCTCTCAAGTATGAGACAAATTTTATTTTCTTCCACTTGGAAAACTCTAGAATGTAATACGGCCGCGTGCTGAAGCACTGAGCAAGAGCTCTACGAAGCAGTTTGAATATTCAAAATATGAATAACAATAAATCAGTTTTTATGGACTGCTTGCACCTAGTCTGGATTTCAGCAATTTGTCATGTAATAAATGCAGCTGTTGTTAAGACCGAATTCTCTCTGCATCAGGTCAGGTGGTCATATGTGACCTTGACCAGCAGTTGCCACAGCTGAACCAGCTACGGAGACGGACTTAAGCGGCGACTAAAAATCAATCTCTAAAGACACTGTGGTCTTAAGCAATCTCAGCTTGGTGTCAAATGTTGCCTGCCACGTTTGTTTATTTCCAAATCAGCCACAGGGCTCTTGGAGGCCATCATTACAAAACATCCCTGTAAGACATCCAGGGAAGCTGCGTCATTTTTTTCCCCCCATACTTTTATCATTTGACAGATGTAAGGCGGGCTCAACGAGACAACAAGAGGCCCACGTTAAAATAAAGCCAACAGCACTACAAAGTGCCTTTAAAAGTCACCTGAATTGCCCCCTATTTTATGATATGTTTGGACTGGATTTTTTTGCACTGCATCCTCACACTGATGAAAACACTAAATATATATTAAAAGGATCCGGTATTTTCTCATTTTACCCTCAATATTGAATGGCACAAATTTGGATCTGGCGTCGTGTCCATAACATACATGCAAGTGCTTAAAACCAACACAACCAAACTAAATGCAAGTTCATAGACTCCAATGCAGAGGTGGGCATATTTAAGTAATGATGTCAAGATGCGACACACGAGACCAGCATGAGGTAGGGGGGCAAAGAGAAGGGAATGTTCAAGGGAGTCTGTACTGGTCGACCAGTTGCTGTGTCCCCTGAAGCTGTGCCAAGAATACAACACCCTTGTCCCCTGGTAACTCAGGGACACCAGGTCAGCAGACAAAGCTCCCAGCCCACAGCCTTTAGTGCTTTGACCATGGGTGCAAAACCACCGAAAAATTTAGAGCATTTCACAAACTGTGGCTTGACTGACCAGTGCATCTAAAATTAGAATATCATGATTTTTCATCAGTTAGTCAAGAAAGTGAACATTTATTATGTTCTCAACTCATTACATGCAAACAAAAATGCCTCAGACATTTTCTACTTTGATTATTCTGGCATATATGTCAAAATTAAAACAAGAAAGAACTGAAATACTTAAGTTTACATGTAATGAATATAGATAATAAATTTTGATGTCTGTGTAGCTGCATTGAGAGCTACAGTGATTAATCATTCAGTCGATCAAAAGAAAATTACAGACTTTCATGAAGTCTTGTTTTAATCAAAATTATCAACAGTTGTTCGTTTGCTTTTTT
The DNA here is from genome assembly GCA_001698575.1 of Mola mola. Taxonomy (NCBI): domain Eukaryota; kingdom Metazoa; phylum Chordata; class Actinopteri; order Tetraodontiformes; family Molidae; genus Mola; species Mola mola. The sequence goes on from KV751345.1 coordinate 1,770,776, forward strand.
TCTTTGTAATTTCACTCAGTAAATGTCAGTTTTGTTCGGGTTTTTACCTGTTAGTTGGAGTAAAGAAGCAATCTTAAGACTTCAAAAGAGTAAATGATTAATCAATTAAATGAGACAATACCCAGCTGATTAAATCGATGATTAAAATAACCATCAGGTGCAGCTCTAGTTGCAACGGCATTTTTCTTTAACTTTATACAGTAAACAATTGATCAAAATAATCCACATATTAATCCCAATGAAAAGAATCACCGGGCGTATCACCACTTTAATGAGGCATCAGAAAGTCCTCCAACCTCTTCCATGCTACCTTCATCTTAGCAACAAACAACAATGGCGGTGAGGTGTCCTCAAGGATTTTGCAACAGTGTCTCAAGGGAGTTTCTGCATTACTGAAAGACAATGGGGAGGCCCACGGTGCAGAAATCACAATAACTGTGATGAGAAAAACATGAAGCTGAGAGCATTTCTCTCTGCTCCAACAGCTGTGTGTATCTTATTACATTTTCCAGCATGACACTGGAGTCTTGAGTTCACCCTGACTGGCTGCCAGTCCAGCCCGTGTGTGTGTGTTAGTGGGGAAGTATGCAGCACACAGGCTTGGTGACAGCAACACTAATTTGCTGCTGTGGTGGGATCACCGAGTATAACAGAAAAGCTGAAGCTGCAAGAAGCTGTAATCAGGAAAAAAAAAAAAAAGGTGTTTGAATTCCAAGACCTATTTCTTCATTCATTCTATACATGCAAAGACTTTGCCACGTATACGCTAAACAGCTGACACACAGTGTGGCTTTCATGAAGCTTCTCGAGGGCACTCGGTTGTGCCTCCACATTTGGCATGTTCATTTGTTACATTACTAAGCACCTTCAGGCACCTTTCCTATAACACAGACCAAACTGCCAGCAAGACACCTTTCTTAATGCAAGTAGATGAGCCTTTGTTTCGTTTGCTGGTCTCTAACTTTTTGAAATGGAAACAGTGGAGCCGAAAGAGAAGGGGCTTCATCAGTAGTGAAATTAAGAGATTCAAAGAGGAAGATTGAGATAGGGCCCTTTGAAATGTCCTCACTTCAGTATTGAACTGGAGGTAGTTGTCTTGCGCCATCTTATACATCTTCCCAAAGCTCTTATTTGTGCTCTGATGAGCGAGGAGGGATCTGCAGCGAGGAGCCTTCAGGGAAGTCTCTTAACAGCTGACACGCCCTCTTATTGAATAGCAGTTATTGTTTTTTTTCATGTACTGCAACAAATTTTCTTTACGATTATATTACTGGCCCCATTAACTTTTATTATGGATAAGGTCCGAGGTTGTCTTACAGCGAGAAACGCTTTTTAACTAGAGCCAGACCGATATGCTGATATTAAATCGGTCTTGGCATAAATCTGTACCTATATTGATATATATATTATCTGGTTTAAAGAACACAGTGCAGAAAAACATATATGGGGTGATTTATAATTGTTACTTTTTCAGCTCACTGCTGTCATTTAAGACAGAAAATCCATTGTTAACAGATTGTTACTGCCGCCATTGCACATCTTTATTATAAATGTTTGATTGCCTTGTCTGCATTTAGCAGATTTCTTTTCTTTTTTTTTTTTTTTTGCAGTATTCCAAAGCGATCATCACATGAATTAGGAATATGAATCCAGAATATCAATATACAAATGCTCCTTCCGCTTGTCCGTGCCTCTGGCCAGCACAAAGTGCACAGTTTTAACACAGAGCGTAAGCTGTTATTCATGTGCTTGTGTTTGTTAAACAGGTGACAGAGAATAAAACTATCCATTTGTCTCTGTTAGTTTTACCACACTGAATGTGTGCAGCCACAAATTCCATCAAACATCTCTAGAGCTGAATGACACCTGATGCACTTGTGATCAGAGATGGGCATCACCTCTTGTGGCATTTCAGAGGAACCATTACACTTCTATCTAAACAACTTCCTTCATTTGGTTTCCTCGCTTTTTCTTCATGCATCCTCAACGGGAGGGACTAAGACGCGAGTGAGAGGAACGTGGGGAGGGGAGCTTGGCTCCACCCTCATAGAGAGACCTGTCAAACCTTCCTGTCATGTCTGCTCATGGTTCAACATATAAATTCAGCTTAAATACTGCATCCCTCGCCAATCATTAGCGCGGACAATCTCCTGTCCAGAGCTGCTTACTATAAGTCTTGCTCGTGGGACTCAATCCTATTCAACCCAGAAAGACTTGACCATAAAGAAGGCTCAAAGGAAAATAGATCTGGCCCGGGTGAAGGTCAAACCTGACCGACAGAGGACACAAACTGCAAAACAAACAAGCCAAAGACGTGACTACAAACAGACAAAGAGCAGCGTGTAAACAGCGTGGTATGTGATGCTGTGGGTGTGCTGCTACAAGTGAAGACGACAGCATGACACCTGTATCATACTGGAGAGCGGCACAACTTGAGTCCAGTTTGACTCATTCACCGTGTGTGGACCCGTGCTCATGAATGAGGAGGTGGCATTTTGTGAGCTCTATTGTCAGTCTGAATGCCATCACAAGGCAAACATAGTGTTTATGGTCTCAACACTATCCTATTGTTTTACTTTTTTTTTGTATTTGCTCAAATGAATGCCACACCAGAAATGTCTTCAAACAGACCCTAAATGTGCCTGCCTAAAAGTGAACCCTGTTATTTCAGTTAGAACGATTGTCCCATCTGGAAGGCTTTTCAGTCTGCCTCCAAATGTGGTTAGCTGGACAGCCATAGCCATGTTTGCCTTTAAATATCGTTTGAAAAAAAACAGACCCTGGCCTACAGATCCCAATGCAAGATGCACTTCTGGTAGAAAGGCTATTTCTTTGGGGTCACAGATGAGATATACCAGAAGATGTCTCAGAAAGAGTTGATACCAAAGCAGTGGTACCACTGAGCCATGCCAGTGACTGTCTAGAACAGGGGTGCCACAACATACAGCCCAATGGCCCAAAGCCACCTGGCAGGGAATCCAGTTCGGCCCTTTGGATGATTCTGAAAAGTGTGAATATTGATCATATACATCCTAGTTCAAAAATATTTGCACTTCTCCTGTCCTTCCTCTGAGGGCGCTGTCCTCATAAGTGTTGGAGACCCGACTACACTGTTGGACGCAGAAGCCAATGGTAGCAAATGTCACTGTCTAAATATTTAGACATTTTAAGGTGAAAGGCAATACAGAGTGTCAGATTTTAATATTTTGAATGAATTTCATTATCTTATTGTTTTTGTACTCATTTTTCATGACAGGCTTCTCAGCTGTTTTGTAGATGGATTTTTCATTAAATATAAACATTTTAACTTTTTTTGAATTTGTATTTTTATTTAAAATATATTAGAACAAAGTGAATTATTGTTTTTTATTTAGCGATTATTCCCTTATCCTAAGGTCAAGCTGGGCGGAATGCAGCCCCCAGCCTTAAATGCATTTGACACCCCTGGTCTAGAGGAGGTGAATAGTGGAAACAGAAATGCTGGAACACAAGAATCCAAGACACGCTCAAACAATGCCAAGAAATAGCATTTTTCCACTGTTCTTCTTTCCAGCACCACGGGTGATGAAGGCACTTGAAAAATAGGTCAGTGGGACTAGAACTCCTGATGCTAAACAGATATACGATACATCTCTTTACATACCCACGGCAGAGACAACTCTCGAGACAATGTAATGTAGAACCAGAAAGTCCTGTTTGAAGAGAAAACTCTAGACAGAGGCTGATTATATCCAGAAGACAAAGGTGTCAGAGAGCAGCAGCAGACATGAACAGAAACTAGCTACAGAATAAACGGCAGCAGTGCCAGTACACTTAAGGCTGACGTGAAGAAGCACAAAACATGTTTGAGCAGGGGCAGTTTTTCACACTTGGCTTCTGAAGACATTTTCCATGCATTGCGCACGGGAGATAAGGGTAAATCAAATGCATGCTGGGTCCCTCTGATTACTTTCAGACACCAACTGACTCAGTACACCTTCAAAAACAACAACCGACTTGCGAGTGCAATATGCACAAAGTTCTGCAGACGGAATTCACATATTGACCATTTAAATCTTGACGGTGTAAAGAAAGCATAGGTGGAACTGTCATGGGCAGAAACACTTTAAAATGTACTTCTATCTACTTTTTAAAAGTTGTCCTCCGCATCACGCCGAATGCTCCCTCTACTGGATTCTACGGGTATTTTATTCTCCTAAAGCTACGGTCGCTAATTCGCCAATTAAAACGTTGCAAGAGCATAGCTGTCCAATCAGGACAAGCCTGGTCGCATAAATGCTATTTAAGGCCATTAAACCAATCTTATCCTTTTTCTTCTTTGGTGAGTTTTCCCACCAGTTGTGTGTGTGTGTGTGTGTGTGCTCATCATACCCCCGAATAGCTCAGCTGCTCGATTTGGTTGATTCGTTGATGAAAATGCACTGACAGCACCGGTGTTGTCAGTCATCATTATCATCATCTGTCGCTCACGTCAACAGCCAGTGAGAGTGACCTGTCCCTCTGCCTGACCCGACCAGACGACGGGGAAAGACAGTGCGGGAAACACCCAAAAGCGTAGAGCAACAGATGCTCACAGACATTAATGACGTCCCCAGAAGCCGATTGCTAGCTTGGTACCGGCCTTTAGAACCCAGACCGCGATGTTCCTCTACCTCCTCTTTAATTTGGCTTGAAATTCCTGACAGCAATAAAAGACGCTTCCTCCGAAAGCCTGCGTCAAACATTACATGATAACTTATTGATTTCTATCCCCATCCAGGATGATAAGGCGTGTAAAAGAGGTCGTGATTGAGGACCTTTGATCACAAGGTAAATAACACGTATAATACAGTCTGTATTATAACAGACTGGCTTTCACGGGTTAGCAAACAGAAGGAAATGCATTAGTACATAAATTACATGCATATACAGAAGACTGACCTGTATCTCTGTGTATTCAGAACTTGACTGCAGAAAGGAACATCTGTCACCTTCGTACTATCACTCACAACATGTCAGAAAAAACCCTAACCTAAAAAATAAAACTTCAATTTCCATACATCAGTCATTTCTGAAGTCACCTCCAAATTAACGCAACAAGAAAAACTAAATATGAAACAAGTAAAGTGGGAAGCACGTTTAGTTTTAGGAGTAAATTACTAAGAGGATGCTGTAAAGGACTTAAAACTTTGTACACTTTTTGGATATTTAGGCATCGTATGCATTTAGGTTACGCCAGGGAAAGTTTACAAGCAACCAAATGCAATTGCACACAGACACTGTGACTGGTTTCCCCTAATCATTTACTTATTGCTTTGGGGGAGCTACAGGTGCAGAGGGATTTGGGTAAGAAATGAGTGTTATGAGGTGGCCAATATTTAAAAAAAAGACTAAATCATTAATTTATTGTCAGAGCACTTACACATTCAATACGTCACCTTATTCCACACAAAAAGGTAAATAGAAAGGACAAACTGTGAACTCCCATCAGTAATCATCACTAATTAAACAACTCTCTCACTCTCATTGAGTCAGTTTTCATTCTCAAGAATTAATGAAGGATCGTAGTGGCAAAGCATCTTCCCAACAGGAGAGAGACACATTCTCTGAGATGGAGAGATATCAAGACACCCCCACCCATATATATCACATTTCTTCTGTTTCTGTCGTGAAGGCAAACCGTGTGCGAGGAATAGGAAAATATTTTACATTACAATTCGGGTTTCCTTCCCAAGAATCACAAACCTCCAGGTCTTTAAGGCAGTTTGGGAACATTTACACTCATTCGGCAGGTGTCCTGCAGCCAATCAGAGCCGCAGGGGCTGACACAGTGCCTCATCACGCTCACTGTCATGGATTTCACCCCAGTGTGCAGAAACTACCATCACGGCAGAGCCTCGCCACCAACAACACCAAGAAACAATCCCACGGATCCTTCACAACCACTGAACAATAACAGGGCGCACCGAGGAGACACAGAAACAGCCTGTGAGCCGCACGCACGGCTCCCTGACCAACTGTGGCCGTGCCTAATGATGAGCGAGGGCCACTTGAGCTGCGCAGGCGTGCAAACAGAAATCAGATTAGGCTGCCTCCAACACTATGACAATGGCCATATAATCCTGGGAGAATTCATGAATGTGGCCCCGCGTGCGCAGGGTTTGGACATAATACACACACACGCAGAATCTGCTTCAACGGCGCAGCGGTGTCTGCGCACGCAACGAAATTCCCTCACAGCTGCTGCTGCAGGAGGCTGCAAGGTCCAAGTGACGATACCAACCGTGCACTCACACAGCCCGGCTCCGAGGCGCCATATCCTCGGGGAGATGTTGCGGGGTGGAGATGTGGTCGGGCGCAAGAGAGCTGCGCGGAGGAAAGGCGAAAAATAGTACCCAACCCCGAGCACGTCCTTGTTTGTTTCCCGAGTGGCCCTGTCAAAAATCCCCGACCATGTCCCTACAAAGCAGAGCGGCGGAGCTCACGCCCGCGGGAAGTGACGACATGACTGACAGATGGCGTGGGGGAGGACACACCCCCCCCGACACACCT
>KV751345.1:1778196-1792623 GCA_001698575.1 Mola mola
ATAGATATCTAACACTGATGGGGAAATTAAATTATAGGTACACGATGTAGTTTAAATAATTATATATGAACACCAGGACATACCGAATAAAATAGAAAAATAAAATATTTTACTTGCCACCACACATTCATCTCCCTTCAAAAAGAAGGAAAAAGGAAACACAATTTACTGTCAAGCGTTTTCATCAAATTTAGAACGAATGTCACTGGAGAAAACCACAAGGACAATAGGTGAACAATGTCGCATTAAAGAACAGTCTTGGAGAGATGAAAGGATTCAGATAATGTACTAAAGTATGAAATACTCCATTTTGAGCAAGTGTTCGGTTTACAGCTTTAGTGAAAGTACATTCAATACGTACCAAAAGTAAAATCAGTGCAGAATGACTCCTGTCCTTGCCTGGTGCTACTTTATTATATTATCTGATTATTATTATTGACAGAATGATGGATCATATTTTACTAATGAATCATCTAAAATCTTTATTTTGAACCTGTACAAATGCATGACTGCAAGCTTTTTACTTTTCTAGAACAATTCACAGGATTCATAGAGAAACTTGTCAAACTTATCAACGTGCATTCAAATGGTCTTCTGTTGTCAAACTCTGCACATAGTGCACATCATTATTTACCATGGAGTTCAAACATCTCGACATTTAAACAGGCAAAACATGTGTACGAATGTCCAGGACTGCAGAACTGTAGGAATCTGAGAGGATCACAAATCTTCAAATCTGTCAAAATCAGAGTGTTTAAATGTCCAGATGCCTTGGCAATATAGTGTTGTTTATGGGATGTTGGCCAGTGCGTGGTCCTGCTAATTGTGTGGAAGAGAACCTGTGCACTTTTCAGGAGAATAACATAGCAAATTGGCTAAAATCTAAGAGTTTCCAGTCAAGCTAGTGCAATAAACTGCCTTTTAATGAAGCAGCTTTGTTTTCCCAGCTCATGCCAGATGCTGATTGCGTGAGTCTGTACGGCGATTACATCTCTCTCCTCTCTTGTTTCCTCATCCTGTCCCAGCTCACCCCCACATTTGTCCAGGTCTTTGGCTTAGCAACATGGGCGTCACTCCGCAGCTTGGCTCCAGGCCCGAAAGGAGATATTGGCCTGCCTGTGGAGTCCTTGGACCACAGCAGACCCCCTTCATGGGCTCCAGACAAATTCAGCACCCAAAATGGTACCAAGTACCATCACAATATGAAAAGATAGTATTCGGAAATGTTACCTTATCTTTAATGCTGTAGTTGGTGATAGCTGGTTCTAAAATAAATATGTAAAGCTACTCATCTGTTTTCCCTGTGAAATATTAATTTGCAAAGTGACCATTTGCTGGAGCTCACAACTTTAAAATTTATTCTGAAATGCTGTAAATGAGTTGATTAAATACACAAATGTCTGATTCTGCACTCGTACTGAACTATAGAGTGCCACACATGCACTCAACGCATGAAGATAATCACAAATGTTCCATTCAGCAAAATGGTGTAGAGAGATTGATAACACGAGAATCTGCGTTCGTGCCTAAAAAGCCAAATGGCATTGAAACTGTATATTTAGTTAAGATTCTAATTATATAAGGTAGGCAAGTGAAACATTTCATTAATTAGCCAAAACACACAGAGGGTTCTTAATGAGAATTTCTTCGTCATTGGCACATTGCTTTAGAGAGCACTGTAAACATCAACACGGATGTGTAAGATTCCGTTTACTGAGTGTCACTGTGGCCTGCAGTGTGATCTATATTACACTAAACACATGCATTAGTCAACGGGAGCATTTAGGTCATGTGCCTAAGGAAAAGTAACACGCTACATTACAAAATCGAAGTCTTCAAGCAGACCAAAAGTCCCTGTGAGTGTTACAGGGTTGGTTTATAATGCTGATGTATTAATTCATCAATAGCCCTTTAATGTTGTTGGTCAAGTCAGCAATAGTTGTAGCTACTAGCTCACGCTCAATAATCACACATCAGTGTCGATAGGCTAACCCTGAGTCAGGTTTCAACAATATCGGCAGATGGAATCTTGGGAATAACTCCAAACTCAAGACGAAAGAGCAAAAAGTCTTAAACGTGAGGAAAAAAACCAGTAAGTGGGCCCGGTGCTGGGTCACTTAGCTGTTTGATAGGGTGTTGAGAGCTTTAAACGGTGCTTAAGCACTTTATTCGGGTACTTTGTATTCAGATACTGCAGTAGAGGTATATTTGTATGTGCAGGCGGAGAACCACAGAGGAACCGTTCAGCTGAGCATTGAATATAAGATCAATCAACACAAAATCCCACTGAAATAGATGAAAGATGCAAACGCCCACATGGCAGCTGCAGTACATGGAGCTTTCCCCACGGCTGCTACTGATTCCTCGGCCTGAGGAGTACTCGGAGAAACTTAAGACTCGGGAGTTATGGTTAGTTGCAACACGACTAAGGAGAGCAGACGGAACCAGTAGTTTCAGAGATCCACAGTAATGGACTATGGTCAAGACATTCTGTCTGGACAACAGCTGCTTTCCCAGTTAGCGGGGATACTCAACACTGCTTTCCACATATAATATATAACTGCCCCGATTGCTTACAGCATTTCTGTCACCGAACTGGACCGAGCTGAAATCAAACAGAGTATGCAGAAGCAAAAAAACTGAAAGTAACTTATTGTCGTGACATAGCACCCAATTTTCCGATTCATCTCCAGCGATTAGGCTCATAATGTAACTTACAGTTATTAATAAAATGGAGGAAAGCAAGTTTGATCATGACAGTATTTATAAAAAGATACAGTCGGATTTTAGCTTACAAAAGCTAATTGTATATAATTCAGTTCTGATAAGTGAGTATTTTGAATTATTTTTCATGCACATGAAGCTTTTCTGCATTTATTTGTGTCTGAGCCGTGACTCTGCTGACGACACAGATTAGGTCAGTGACAACATTTTAACCAGTGAGCTAGACAGTTTGCATTTGGTCTTTGAATTGGACTCGAAGTTACAGTGTGGGCCAAAATGTTTGTTGGACTTTATTCGTTTTACTCTTCTTTTTCTGGTAAAACTGTATTTCGGGCAGTAGAGACATATAGTGGTCATTCCCGAGGGAGACTGTTTCTGATCATTTGTCTCTATCAATAAGTTAAAAAAAAGAGTCTAATTATTTGCAAAAATTAGACTCTTTTTTTTTTTTTAATCACTATCTGGTTCTTGGGAACATGAAGCCCTGAAAATATAATTTTCTAAACTTATTTTAAATAATTTTCATTGTGCATAGTGTGATAGTCATTGATAGACAAGTTTATAACCTTATTGGGTTACAAGGGATAAATAAAATAATACATCTGTGCACAAGAGCTTACTATTTCTTATAATACAAGTTAATCAAAAAATTGTAGACAAGATTATTAAACGTTCTACAGATACATGTTAAGGTTTAATGTAAAATAAGCTTCAGATACTTGGGGAATTAAGTGCCTTGCATTTGTGCATTTGTTAGGGGTTGATACAATGACCTACTGACGTCCACCATGTAGGTTAATAATGAGGTTTAAACGGTGCCAGGCCTTTGCTGCCCCCTGCTGTTCAGAAACGGCATTTGGTGGTGACGTCACGCAAGGTTTTGAGTAGATAACTTCAAATCCTCATTCAAGAAATACAGCCTTTGTTTTTTGTTTTTTTGTTTTTTTGCATTTTTTTGATGCCGTGTCAGTTTTGTCACCCTTTGTCCAAGTTCGCTGATGGGAAAAAAAAAATCCATTCTAGTAAATTTAATGCACTTGAATTTGGATTTTGGACTGCTGATTGTTCCAAAAAGATGTTTGTTGATATTGCCTTTTATTTTCAGTTGATTATTTGGAAAAGACGTTCCAGTCAACCATTAGATTAGGAGGAAATAACCACACAAAAATAACAACGATGAAATTGGAAATAAAGTGTTAAATTCCAATCTAGTTAGAAAAAGAAAAAAATCGAGTGAGCATCCACAAGGTGGCGCTTTTGCCACATCAATAATCGAATGAGACCTGTAATTACCTCTGTTAAACTTAGTTGATTAATTCTTTTAATATAGTTTGTTTCAATGTTTAGAGAATGTGAATATGAGCAAATATATTAGCTGCAAAAACGTATAATGTAATCTCCTTGCCCTCGCTTTAATAAACACAATGGTGCAGATGAATGATTCTTTAGATAGAGGCTTGGCTTGTCTTCATTTCAGAAAATGCACTCTGCTCAGTGGTTGATGTGAGGGGCCTGCCCACACCAAGCCCTCGATCCTATCCACTGACATTTGATCGATAACACTATTCCATTTGTACAGCCATGACATCATGTGAAGGCTTAGAAAAACACTGTTGTGTTATTCTTGTGAAATTTCTTGCAACTCGGACTGAAACATCACTACATTATTGAATTGTGACTTGTGTTTCAGACCGACTCCCAGAAGCTTTTCATTAGTTCCTTGCTGCTTGGAAAAATAATATCCCAGGGTGAATGTCAAAGCTTTCAGCAATGTTTTTAGTGAAATGGCGAAGCAGGAAGAGATGAAATATGGAGAATAGGCTTTAGGGATGCAACCCTAGAGACACGATGCAGGCAGAGCAATTGTCTCATCAGGCTTAGTATTCTGCTCACTTTGCTCTATCACCAGAACCAAAGCCCAAATCAATGGGACACAGTACATTACTCCTCTGTTCTACTCTGCTGCTGCACAGTCATGTAGTTCTCATCCTCTTGGAGACATTTTCTGAACGTATAACTGTCTCAACAAGTTTACTGCCTAACCATGACATGCAAAGTGAGGTGCAAAGTATGTGCAAACTGAGACGGTGCAGGTGTGCAACCGAAATGCATGTCTACATGTAGACTTGCAGCAAAATGCCTATTGGGAAGAAGTTGCCTCTGGTGTATGGCTGATCACTGGCTATGTGACTGACTGGGGTGAGCGAGAGCTCTCGCAGTGAGTGACAACCCCAAGTTTAACCTTGATATTAGATACGAGGCCGCAACCTCAGACAGGGAGCCATGTCTGATGCCCAAAGTTGGCCTGGTATTGGCTGGCACTTACCTCGTCATGTATCCAGGCTATCTGTTTGTGTGTATACTTATGTGGGCTGGAGAGAGAGAGCACTGTATCCATCATCTGCCGCCGTATGAATCACGCTGCAGCCAATGAGGTGAGATTGAGCCATGGCTCTTCTTTCCATCTGCTCTGGGGCTGCTGGCTGATCTCAGGAAAGGATGAGGGCAATCGCTTGAGGGTTTTTCAGAGATACTTTCAGAGAGGCTCAGCCATTCTAGAAACAATTAACCTAATAAAAAAACACCTGAACTACCCATTCAAGAGATAACAATAAAAATGTTTAGTTCAGACTGATGCCCACTTTAATTGATCAGAACTAACTGGAAACGTACAAGAATTTAGTAATTAATGACCTGTCTGTTGCTTGATAGTGTGAGTTTAGCTCTGCAATTTTCACTATATTTGACGCCAATGTACACCAACACCCAAAGAGACAATTAAATTGACAGATGGTGGAACGAGTCAATGAACAGAAATAAATGCAGAAGACAAGCCGATGCATCATCTTATTGTTTATTATTGTTTGAAGCAGAATTAAAAACAATGACAAATCCCACTGTCAACCTACTTTACCTGCAGGTCCGTGATTGGCTGCGGTTGTTGTTGTTGTGGTTTGGCCTGTTGACTTTGGAGGCTTTGTCTGTTCGGCGAAGTATTGCTGCCCTCCAGGGAAGGCAGTAGGTTGTATAGTTATCTCCTGATTGGGTAAAATCACCACCCTGAAACCACACAACCTACTACCTCACCCCGTTCGAACATCAGAGAAGGACCTACAGGCTGGCACGCTGCGGTTCCACTTACACTTCACTGAAGGGCATCATGGTTCAGTGACACAATAACATTTTTAATTCTTTTTTTTTACGTCATTAACACATCCTCATACATTTTTACACACGTATTGAACACACTTAATATCATACTGCACAATTTCTAAAGCCACACACACAGAAAAAAATCACACATTTCTGCAGTGACTGTAATTAAAAAAAAGTGTCACAAAGAAGGAAATAGGAGAAAGACAAATAGACGAGGGCAGAGTTCAGTGTGTGTGCTGAAACATCAAGAAACGTTTCGGGTTGGTACCAACAGAGCCAGCAAAACATAACATTTAATGATAAAAATACATTTTAACTGACAGAAAACTCTTCTTGCAACCACGACAAAGATAAGCGGAAAAAACTACAATTGCTGCAATGACTTACCTTGCTACAACGATCACATGCTGCAAATGAGTTACTTTATCTAAGCAGTCAGCGGGTAAACATGTACAGTGTTGATCCAGATCCAAAAGCTCCAACACGGGCATCTGACGACATTACAGCCACTTCAGGAAAGACAGTAAGTTGTATAGTTATCTGACAGGAAGGGTACAACCCTAAAACTATACAACCTACTACCTCACCCCAAAGGACAGTCTTTAAAAAACAAAGTTGTCCCCATGCATGCAGGTAATCCGCTCTGAAACGCCTCAGTGAACACAAAGACAGTGGTTATGATTCACAGAAACCCAAGTACACACGCAAACCTCCACCATGACGCCTCGCTGGTGTGACAGGAGAGTTAAGAACGCAGCGTGACGACAGGATCGCCTGGTTCATGGCTCACTGCTGAGGGCAAATTCAAATGAGCTAATAAGGCGCACGTGTTCCAAGCAAATCATATAGCCAAGATATTTATATACTGAATTCTAACCAGGATACTGTGACTTCAGTGAGAATGGAAAACTATTTAACCTCAAAACGATTCATTAAATATTGTTGCAAAATACCCAGGTTGAATTTAGCATTTAACTACTTCTAATGCTATAAGAGGATGGCAAATGAGCCTCCTGAAGAAAATATATTTTATTCTTTTTCCCATAATTTATGTTATCTTTGCTTTTTAACTGTGAAAATACTTGAAAGCGTTACCTTGTCAGGGTCTGCAAAGGCAGTTCAAGCTGCATAATTAGAAAAAAAAATAAATCAACTAATCTAAAACTCATATAGACCCCAAAAGGCTTGAGCCTGCTGCAATGCATTACTTTTCACAAAATAAAATACAGTATATTGTGAAAAAAAAAAGATATTGTATACTGTTTGTATACTTCACAGAGGAGAGTGTTAACATCAGTGACCATTGTTGACAATGGGCGAGCTCAAGCTAGCTCAGATCCTGGCCCACATGCGAGGAGAAGAGGGCCACAGCTGCCGCTGCTAACGTTCCTCACCTGCTCTGCGAGCATGCAGCGAGGGGGCACACTGGGGGTTGCTGGCGGCTCTCCTCTTCTCCTCTTATTCATGGTTTCTCAGCATGTCAGGTAGCCTTCCTCTGGAAGACCTTGCGAGGGACAATCTGCTACCTCTGCAGCGAGGTGTAAAGATGAAAACTTTTGGATTAGATGTCTGCGAGATGAAGCTCCAAACACCTCGGTGGCTGACGGTCTTGCTTCTCAGCTGTAAACATATGATCTGGGTTAGGACATGCACACACTCCAAAAAAAAAAAAAGGAAAAAAACTGAATACATGTGTGTTCAGTCAGAAAAAAAACTGTCCCGCATGTGTAGCTGTCACCCAATCTGCTCCATCTTATCGGGGCGATCTTTGTCAGCACGTACCTCCACCATAATTTATTCTGCCTGTGAAGAGACAAATGTACTGCACGCTACAGAACGGTATGTCTTAAGCTGAGAGGCCCCATTGTGTCTGCTCAGTGGTGAGTCTGAGGCTCTTTGCATTATTCAACACTGCTGTATTTACAGTACACCACAGCAGTGGCTGAGTGAATTGTAAGTATGCACAAGTACACACCCTAAGAGGGCAACAACAGATGCACACAGACATTTTGCAGACAGAGCTGTGCTGGCTATATGAGAGATACCCTATACTATGCACACATACAGTATACAGTACTGATAGAAAACAAAACAACCAACTGTGTAAAAAAAACCCCAAAAAACAACACCCTGCACAGGGACCTATTTTATTTTATATAAAGTTCAAGAAACAAAATTTGCTGTTGACTTTTTTTACTTTACTGTTTACATAATACATGAAATTCTCATGCAGTTTCACATCAGAGAACATTTACCATAATAATCAAGGCCAAATACACTATTTAGGTTTTTTAGGGGCTACATGATATTTAAAAAAAAAAATAAAAAAAAATCAAGGCAATGAATGTGGGGGCATCGCCCTCCCCGGCTCACCAAACGGATCAAAAAGTGACTTATTTTTATTTCATTATTTCAAGCAAGAATGCCATCCCAAAATAAGAGAGGTTTGCATACAGCTGAAAATTGATTCCTAGCAGGAAAACATGTAGTTCACAGTTTTTTTACACCACACTCTGTATATTCTGTTGATCAGTACGCTTTGTTCATGTACAGCGAGTCAAATGAGAATAGCCTACTTTTGATTAATCCATTTATGTGGCTGCTTGCAAATGATTGTTTTGGTTATTTATCACCTTTTGGTAATAACATGAGTTGGGTAACTTAATTTTTCCACTGTATCACTCTATCTAATCAACATTTACTGGCCCCTTCCCCCACAAGCCCAATAATTAGTCTAGAACTGGGCAGAAACTGACATTGCAATATCTTTTGCTTCCATAATGTCCATACTCTAACAGAAAAAGACCCCCCCTCTTCTTCTTTTACAGTCAGTTTCTCTCCAGCCCTTATAGAAAAAAGCTGAAGGGGTATTTAGGAACAACCACACATTTATTTGATTAAACTTGTGTAATTTATATGTAATAAATCTCTCTAACTGGTGAAAAATATGTGCCTAGCCTACATGGTGGAAGATGAACTGTCTTTTCTTGCAGATTAGTCGTACAAAATGTTACATAGTATATATCCTACTATTTTCCACAGTCGGCAACAAGGCACTTGGACAAAATATTAACACAATTTGATTTTAGATGTGGTTGAAGGCAAATATTAGAACAGGTAGAAGACTATGATGCATTCACATAGGTCAACTGTAATGCAGCCTTTAAAACCAAGAAAAAAACGCCAAAACCTTAACCAAATCACGACGAAGCATTATCTAACACATATACTGTATGTATGTATGCATTGGGGTCCTGAAACAATGATTGAGCACGTCACTGTGAAGCACTGTCAGAGCTAAAACATGTAAAAACCCTCTACTCATGTCACCATTCATGTCACAGTCTATTTTCATTGGGTAGCCCTGCAGAACGCGCAGCAGCATTGGACCTGGGCTTCATAAGGTAAGGTTGAGGCACGCTGTCCTCTCAGGCTGCTGACTGAGAGGACTCTAATATAGTTGATGGCTCTGGGGTCCTGACCAGCAGAGTGCACGTCCGAGCAGGATATTGCTTTCAAGTGAAGCCAGTTGCCATCACCCAGTGACAGCGAACGAGTTCACACTCACACCCACCCACCTCTTACACACACACATACACTTTTTTAGGGCTCTTAATGCGGTTATGCAATACAATCTAAAAAAATACCTCGTTTATCCACAGCTTGTCCTCCTGAAAATCCAGTCTTCTTGAAGTTGTGCACTCAGCAAGCATACCTTCGTGTGAATAAGCATAGCATCTGTAACTGATACACTGCTTCTCACCTTCATTAGCTGCTCAGGGGTGCTGGGGTGTAAAATCCCGCTTTCTTCACCTCGTCGTCTCATAACGCCACACAAAAAAAAGCTGTGGGAGCAGACATAAATACGTGCGACACACAGTTAGGAGTACATTCACATGTGCACACGCGTCCATACAAAACCAGAAAAGAGAACATTTTGGCGGAAAAAGGGCAAAACGTGATGTTACCGTGTCACGTTTTCACACAGCGTTCAGGGCGACAGGCGCACACTGCTTCAAAAGCCCCTTAATTCAATCACACTTGGGTCTAAGAGCTATGGCTATCAATCAATACTACAGTTTCACTGTAGTGATAGTAAGATGGAGTGGAGTGCCGTGACCTCGTAACCTGATCTGGCCGTCTGTGGTAACTCAGTGCAGTTTTTCCAGCAGGTTTTAGAAAAAAATGGACATTTATGCATCCAAGTCCTCATTATTTTCTTGTCATGGTCTACTCATTCATGCTGTAATGAGAAAACAATGATTAAATCACTTGTTCCATTCCAGGTTCTAGATTCTTGACCTTTGATGGTTTATTAAAGTGTTTAACATTTCTTTAATTTAATCTTCATTTTTACCACAGATCATGATTTGTCTATCTCCATCTGCTCAGCTCTAGGAGAGAGCAGGACACATGACTCGGACATTGTATAGCTTAGTATAGCTGAAAGAAAGTTGGTATCAGATCCCCCTTGTTTCCTTATTCTCTAATAATTACCTGTTAATATCTGTTTTTTTTCCAAATGTAGTTTAAATATGGGTCAATTGGTTTACAGCGCTTTAAACGTTTTGTTGTAACACACGATTATATTCTTGCATATTACTCCAAGGTACAAAATCCAAGTTTAATGTTGGAAATGGAAAAAACATTCGATGACATCCAGTGTAGAAAAGTCTACTCACTGTAGCTCTCAATCTTTATTTAAGTAGCAATACTGGTCATATAAAGAAGTAAATACCACTCCTCTGTGTTTGAGATGTCCCGTCCTCAGCCTACCCTCTGTTGATGCCTTTTGGGAGATTATATAAGTACAGTATTTATGGATGAGTTGCAAGTTTTCATATGTATATGTGCGGTCTTGACATCTGGGATGTGGTGACATATGTATTTTTGTCTCTATTGTATATATGTGTAAGTGAAGTGTGGCTGCCCGCAGACAGGAGGAATCCAGATAGACGCGGTGCAGCATTTATATAGAGAAGCATGTATTCACACATAACATACATACACACACGCACACAGACCCCTCTGGGTAGCACAGCAGGCATAACCCATCTATTTATACCAGGGCCAGGAGGGGGTGGACAGGAGCGAGGGATGAGGAGAGGCTGCATGGGCAGGTCCTGTTACACATGCCAGGGGGGATGGCTGGGGCAAGCCACAGGGGGATTCTGCTCAAAGTCAGACAGGCTGACCTCCCCATCAACTCTGCATGAGGCAGATACTGAGCTTGCAAACCTGGTGCAAGTGTGTGTGAGACGAATGGACGAAGAGGGAGTTTATGGGCTGCAGGAAGGTGCTTCACTGTACTGCTCACTATGTGCCTGTAAGTCTGTGTGTGTGTGTGTGGAGTCACAGGGAATGCATGCATGCTCAGCGTGCTTGTGTAGGTGTAGTGTTTGTGTGTGTGGCTCAACATACCGGTATGTATACATGTGTGTAGTGGAGGGTGTATGTATGTACTCATGGCTGCATTCATAATACCTGTGTCTGCCTGTCAGGCATTGAGATGAACTGGCCCCACTGACAAACCCCCCCCCCTCCAAACCAGAGCCATAAACATGCCAGGTGAAGAGGGCTGGATTAGTCAAATTTAGCTGATCCCGGTGTAAACCCCCCCCGCCCCCGGCTTCCCTCCGCAACTCCATCTTTAGGAGGTAAAAAATGACCCCAATCATTGTAATGACAGGGCGTGCAGCAGGGGGTTGCCCAGACCTCTCAGCCCAGTCTTGCCAGCTGCTTCTCATCTCTCACACACAGTGTACATGCACATATACATTGAGAAACACACATACACGCACACAGAGTTAGACTGCAGCATGCACAGCAGGGAATAGCCTATAGAAAGGTCCACACTGAAACTACTTGTTTATAAAGGTTTGGCAGGCATCCACAACAACTGCTTATCACCTTAAACATGATGTCTTTTAACGGTTTAAATCACTGTGCTCATTAATCTTTATGTCGATCCTATTTTGAGTACTATTAGAGTAAAAAATTGTGCTCTCAACTCGCGCTCGCCTTTCCAGTTGCCTCATTCATTACAGTCTTTTACACATGCTTAAATGCTTTTACATGCTATAACCACAAACAAGAAAATAACCTTTGTCTGGATTAAATTTATACAAAGGAACCAGCATGTGCCCCATGGCTACAGCACCAAGTTTCAGGATAAATGGTTAAGGTTGTAACCATGGATATATTGCATACGTCACATTCAGCAGCACACGAGCACTAAAACGACCTAAAGTGTGTTAAAGCAACAACAGGTTGAGCTTGAGTTCATTTATTTAAACAACTTTCACTTTTCCTCTCTGTGTATCGCACTGTGTCGATAAACATCTCGCAGAAATACACTGAATGTTTTCTTGTTTTTGCATATGTAAAGTTTCACAGGCTCCGCCTTTGTGGCTCTGTGCTAATGGAAGCTGGTGAAAACGTGCACTGCCATGTGGCTGCTGGTGACCTGTAGGGCCCCTGTCTATTAGGAGAAGTCCATAGTCCTGACACGTCTGCCTGCAGGGCCCCTTTCAGCTCGGGCAGTGCCCCATCGAGCTGCATCTGTCGCCAGCTATACTTAGAGGCTGGGACAAAATACCTCTCTCCCTGGATATGAACATCAGCTGACAGACAGAGCATCAGAGTATAGGCACACAGGGATCTGTACAGTTTGTAACCTTGACGGGCTTGTTAGCCCCATGACTTCCACGTGGTCACACTGCACAACACAACACCACAGTGGTTAGCAGTTACAGCTGAGGCTGTAAATATAGCACGGCTAACCACAGTTAGCAGTTAACTTGATTTGGCAGCAGTTATTAGTGTTTAATTCTAGAACAGCTGCCAAAACGAAAGAGAACATGCATCGTAATGCACTCTGCTGAAAAGATTTACATTTTGAATCCTGCTCAAATATTCCTACAGTTGCGCCTGTAAGTACTGACGTCTGTGGCAGTGCCAGCAAGGCAGCCAGTGTGTTATATGGGAGCATGTTGCGTGGCCATCTGCTCTTTATAACCATAAACAAATGCAGGCAGGCCAGCCTCACGTCGTCATTTCCAAGAGGTCTAAGATGGCTAAATGTATTCATGCATCAGCAGCAGCATATTCTGTCCCTGTAGATGATGTACAGACATGCCCTGGAAACAGATCACAGTTATGCAATAGTATTCAAAATTAATTTCACAAAAACAATATGGAGGCCAATGTGTCTCATATGCAAACACATGGCCAGATAGAGGCGTTTGGAGCCAAAGGCGATAGATTGCGTTTTGAACAGTTAGCAAAGCCACTGACTGACTTGACTTTGTCAATATGAGCTCTTCTGCAACGGGTCTTACTGCTGGATGGAAACCTTTAATACTTTGCACCTAGAATCTGAAACAGTTATGTACCATAAAACAGGGAGATTATTCACAAGTCTTACAGCATCAATTCAGTTGCAATAACAGATATAATACTCATAATGCCAAAGTGTTATCTATGCTTGCAATATGTGTTGCCATACATGAACCTCATGTTCAAGTCTTCTGGGAAAGTTCTAAGAGGCAGAATATGGGCAGTGACAATAGATTTTAAAACTGAAAATAAAAACTCTGAACTTAAACTCCTGTACTGTAAAAGTTTGTTATGGGACGGAAAAAAAGTTCCACTGAAGAGTAAAACCCAGGCTTTCAAATTTCCAATCTTCCAAACTTATAGTGTATTATCATTTTGTTTTAGTTTTTTGCACTGTGATTTGTTTTTCAACAACAAACTTCATTTTTTTTCCTTCTCTTTTTTCCAGTGAAAGTTTACTTTTATACTGTCTTATTGCTGTTTCAACTTTCTGTCGCTGTTTTGGTGTGAGAAGGATGGGTTGTGGTTGATTAATGATTTGCATATTAAGGATGGGGTGTTGATGCGGAGCGCCCAAAGCTGCCACTGTTTGGTCATAGAGAAATGGACTGGGTTAAAGCAAACTCTGAACGGATGTCTTGCTGGTTTGGCAGAGCTCCATTGGAAGTAGCCTTTTTGTCAGCTAGCTAACCTGTGTTTGAATGACAGCTCCTCCCATCTTGTGATGTCTTTTGGTTATAAAAAAGATAATAAAACGTTAAGGTTTTGCATATTAACACCTGTGCTATATTCATCAGTGCAACTTTTTAGAATACGAGTTTCAATGCCAGGGTTTTCGTGATTCTGATTTGTTTGCCATTTTTCATTGTCAGTGCTCTAGACCAATAGCTGACATGCTGGTTAGCTCCTCTGTTAAGTTACTATAATAGGCAGCCAAGTCATTTACAGTAAGTATCCCTGACAGACAAATGATTATAGTGATTCCTTGAGCCAATACTAAATTGAGGAATTAGTATTGGCAAACTCTGTATAATGATAATAAACTGTACTCAACATTTAAAGGCCAAATTACATACACAGATGTGGGTAATGGAAAAAAAAACAATGTGCAACAGATGGATTTTGGGTTGTCAAACTGAGATGGTTACATCAGTTATACTGAGTAAGCTCAACAATTACATTTTATTGCATCTATAGGTACAAGTCCCA